>CANSZD010001293.1:0-307500 GCA_947648045.1 Beta corolliflora
TCAACCTCGCATCATCTCATCCATCACGGGTAAATTCTTTTTCTTGTGATATTTGTGTAGGTACTAATCATGATACATCTTATTGTGGAGGTACAAATTCGGAGAATGTGGCGGCAATCAACTCTCGAGGAGATGGTTACCAAGGAAACCAAGGGTATAGATGCAATCAACAAGGAGGTTAGAAACAACCCCAACAAAACTACAATCAAGGCTTCAACCAACCTCAACAAGGATGGAATCAACCTCAACAAGGGTACAACCAAGGTCAACACCAAGGGTATGTGCAAGGGTATAACCCAAACTATAATCAAGGTGGTTCATCCTCACAAGGGTCTCATGTCTACCAAGCTCTACATCAAAGAGCCAATACCCAAAAACCTCCCTCTAACCCTCCGTTCCCCAAACAAAATCCCGAACCCACTCCATCTCCCGATCCAACCTCTCTCCAAATTCTCCAACAACTCCAATCCATGAACCAAATTCTCCAAAACCATGAGCAAAGGTTTCAAGAGCTACAAGCCCATAACAAAATGCTTGAAACCCAAATTGCCCAAGTAGCCGAGAAAAACCCTTCTACTCCCACAAATCAACTTTCGGGCCAACCTATTCCTAACCCCAACCTCCACCAAGCTAATGTCATTCATTTGAGGTCGGGAACAAGTTACGAGGGTCCCAAGATGCCAATCAAGGAGGTATAGAAGGATGTAGAAGTTGAGGTTGTTGAGAAAGAAGTTGAAGTTGAGGAAGGTGAAAGAGAAGAGAATGTGGGAAGAGATGAGACACAAGTCCAAGTTGGTGATAAAGCGCCAATGCCATCATCTCCACCAATTAAGACCTATGTGCCTCCGGTCCCCTATCCTCAGCGGTTGGTCGAGAGAAAATTAAGTGACAAGTTCACCAAATTTCTCAATGTGATGAAGAGCCTTCAGATCAACATACCATTCCTTGAGGCTATGTCTCAAATGCCGGCATATGCTAAATTTTTAAAGGAGATCCTCTCCAACAAACGGAAGCTTGAAGATGAGCTTATCACTTTGCCCTACCAAGTGAGTGCTCTTGTGCAACGTACTATGCCTAAGAAGTAAAGAGTCCCCGGGAGTTTCACCTTGCCGGTGAAAATAGGTGATCTAGAGCCTAAGGGTGCATTGGCCGATTTAGGAGCGAGTGTGAGTTTGATGCCACTGTCTATTGCTAAGCACCTTAATTTTCCTCTTCATCCGACACGGAAAACTATTCAATTGGCGGACCGCACTGTGAGAGTCCCCCATGGTGAGTTGGAGGATGTACCAATTCAAGTTGGGCATGTATTTGTGCCTTGTGATTTTGTGTCCTCTTATTCTTGGAAGAGAGGCTCTAAAGACGTTGGGAGCCGTGATCAATTGCAAAAATGATACTATCACGGTTGAGGTAGCCAATGAGCGGGTTGTATTTGAGTTCTCTAAGACTTTGAAGAGGCCCATGATAGAGAGAATTTGCCGGGTCAACCTAGTGGAGAATGAGATAGAGGATGCTGCGAGTGTGGTTCACACCGGGGATGAGTTGTATGCTTCTCTTACCGAAGCCCCGAGCTTGGACATGGAAGAGGTGAAAGAATTCTCATTGTTTCTTGACACTAATATTGAGGAGACAAAAGATGAAGCATTTGAGGTTCTCGCGACATCCATTGACAAAGAGGAGTGTTCTAAGCCTCCTCCCAAGGTAGAGTTCAAACCCCTTCTCTCTTCTCTTAAATATGTTTTTCTTGATGATGCATGGACTTATCCAGTTATTGTCAATTCGAGTCTTGATGACATCTCTATATCAAAATTGATTGAGATATTACAAAAATATAAAGATGTCATTGGGTACTCGATAGATGACCTTAAGGGAATAAGCCCTTCTCTTGCTATGCATCGTATCCATCTCATCGATAGTAATACCTCATCCATAGAGCATCAGAGAAGGCTCAATCCTAACCTCAAAGAGGTTGTAAAAAAGGAGATTATGAAATGGCGTGACACGGGAATCATCTACGCTATCTCCGATAGCAAGTGGGTGAGTCCGATTCACGTGGTTTACTATTGTTGAGAATGAGAAAGGAGAAACTATCTCAACTAGAACTGTTACCGGGTGGAGGGTTTGTATTGATTATAGGAAGTTAAACAAATCCACCCGCAAGGACTATTTCCCTCTCCCCTTCATTGACCAAATGTTGGAGAGGCTTGCTCGTCATTCGCACTTTTGTTTTCTCGATGGTTATTCCGGAATCTTTCAAATCCCTATTAATCCGGATGACCAAGAGAAAACCACTTTTACTTGTCCGTATGGGACATTCGCATATCGAAGGATGCCCTTTGGTTTGTGTAATGCCCCATCTACTTTCCAAAGGTGTATGACAACAATCTTCTCTGACATGCTAGAAGATTCTATTGAGGTGTTCATGGACGATTTTAGTGTGTGTGGTTCGTCTTTTGACACATGTCTGGTTAATCTTGAGTGTGTATTGAAAAGATGTCAAGAGGCGAACCTCGTCCTGAATTGGGAGAAATGTCACTTTATGGTCGAGGAAGGCATTGTCCTTGGGCATAAAGTGTCAAAGAAGGGCATTGAAGTGGATCCGGCAAAGGTTTCGGTTATTGAAAAGCTTCCGCCACCGAACTCGGTGACGGGAGTTCGTGCTTTCCTTAGACATGCAGGTTTTTAACGGCGTTTCATCAAGGATTTTTCTCAGATAGCCAAACCATTGACGAATCTACTTCAAAAGGATGTAGATTTTGAGTTTGATGAGTCTTGTATTAAGGCTTTTGAAACTTTGAAAAAGGCTCTCACTTCTGCCCCCATTGTGCCAGCTCCGGATTGGAGCTTGCCTTTGGAACTGATGTGCGATGCTAGTGACTTTGCAGGGGGCGTTGTTCTTGGGCAACGCAAGGAAGAAAGGCTACATGTCGTAGCATATGCAAGTAGGACCTTGGATGATGCTCAACGGAATTATGCAACTACGGAGAAGGAAATGTTGGCCGTAGTTTTTGCATTTGATAAATTCCGGTCTTACTTGACCTACAATAAGGCTATTGTGTATACTGATCATTCTGCGGTCTGTTATTTGATGAGTAAGAAAGATGCAATGCCTCGGCTCATTAGGTGGGTGTTACTTCTTCAAGAGTTTGATTTTGAGATGAAGGAGAAAAAAGGGACGGAGAATGTGGTAGCTGATCACCTTTCTCGTCTCCCTCTTGATGAGAAGGTCTCGGATCCTGACGAGACCCCTATTGAAGAAGATTTGAGAGAAGAAGCACTATTCGCCATTCTGAATAATGAGATTCCATGGTTCGCAGACTATGCGAACTACTTGGCTTGTGGGATTGAACCTCATGGTTTCAATTCTCAACAAAGGAAGCGATTTTTCAAAAAGACTTCGAGGTTCTATTGGGATGACCCTCTCTTGTTTAAAAAGTGCGTCGATGGTGTTTTTAGACGGTGTGTGCCCAATCATGAGATGAATTCAGTGTTGAATCATTGCCATACTTTGGCATGTGAAGGGCATGGTGGAGCAAGCAAAATTGTTGCTAAGGTGCTCCAATGTGGTATGTTTTGGCCATCATTGCAAAAAGATGCTCGTCAGTTTATTTTGAGCTGTGATAGATGTCAAAGGAGTGGTGGCATCACGAAGAGACATGAGATGCCTCAACAAAACATTCTGGAGGTTGAGCCATTTGATGTATGGGGAGTTGACTTTATGGGCCCTTTTGTTCCTTCTTTGGGCAACATGTACATCCTTGTTACGGTTGACTATGTAACTAAGTGGGTTGAAGCCATTGCCTCCCCCACCAATGAGCACAAGGTTGTGACTAAACTCCTTAAGAAGATCATCTTCCCAAGGTTTAGGGTATCCCGAGTATTGATAAGTGATGGCGGTTCACACTTCGCCAAGAAGCAACTGGAGGCCCTCTTGAAGAAGTACGGGGTGAATCACAAAGTCGGACTTCCTTATCATCCCCAAACTCAAGGCCAAGTTGAAGTTTCCAACCGGGAAGTGATGAACGTCCTTGAGAGAGTGGTAAATAAAACAAGGAAGGATTGGTGTTTGAAGCTTGATGATACTCTTTGGGCCCTTCGCACGGCTTTCAAGACGCTGATAGGAACCAGTCCCTACCGCCTCGTGTATGGCAAGGCTTGTCATTTACCGGTGGAACACGAGCACAAAGCTTGGTGGGCAATCAAAGAGCTCAACATGGATCTTCACTTAACGGGAGATGCTCGGAAAGAAAAGCTAGTTGAGCATGAAGAACTCCAGTTCGATGCATATGAGAGTTCGAGACTGTAGAAGGAGCAAACAAAGAAATGACACGATCACCGGATTCAGTAAAGAGACTTCCGGGTTGGAGACAAAGTCTTGTTGTTTAACTCAAAGCTAAAGCTCTTCCCTGGAAAATTAAAGTCCAAGTGGTCGGGATCCTTCCAAGTGTTGAAGACTACTCCTTATGGAGCATATGAGATTTTGGGCGACAATGGTCCGTTTTTGGTGAACGGTCAAAGATTGAAGATCTACCATGATAATCAAGCCATCGGTTCTGTTGGTTGCATGATCCCTCGCTCGCCCGAGCGCTCCTCTTGAAGAACATATCCTTTCAGTCAAGCTAATGACTTAAAACAAGCGCTACACGGGAGGCAACCCGTTTTTCTTCTTCTTTTCCTTTTTCTATTTTTATTTTTACTCTAGATTTTTGTTTTACCGGCTAACCATGAGCATTGGATTGAGCTTAAGAGGATTTGATTCATTTGAGAAGTCGAAATTTAACTCAATTAAGTTGTTGGGCAGTCTGTTTGGTGCGCCCGCACCACATGTAGGTGCGCCCGCACCAAACAGCTCGAATGTGTAAGATGTTGGCGATGAAATGATGCGCCCGCACCACATAGAGGTGCGCTCGCACCATTCTGTCTGCATTGAGGAAAAAAAAAACAGAAACATTGGTGCGCCCGCGCCGTTCAAAAAAAATTTCGGAAATTTTGAACGCTGCGCCCGCACCATTCTGTCTGCATCGAGGAAAAAAATACAGAAACACTAGTGCGCCCGCACCGTTCAACAATTTTTTCGGAAATTTTGAACGGTGCGCCCGCACCTCAAATAGGTGCGCCCGCACCAAATTCCCCGCATACTTCAGCAGCAGGCAGGAAGTTTGGTGCGCCCGCACCACTTGGAGGTGCGCCCGCACCAAACCCCGCACCACTTTTCCTCCACTAAAATTTGGAAGACCTTCTTTGCATTTGACTTGATGATTGTGGAAGCCTCGTTGTGACGTTAGATGATCTTTGAGATCGGTGATTTTTGGTAGAGTCTCTTTGAAACTAGGTGAGTTAGTTGATTGGATTGCCTTCTCCCTTGTGCGATGAACCCCGAAGGAGAGCCAAGAACCTCGTAAGACTCATCTACAACCCTCACCATTGATCGCTTAACTTGTGACTTGCATTTTAGCCCCCCAAGGTTGCATAAGACCGAGCCTATAGAAGAATGATTTAGGGCGTTTTTTTTTGCTAGAAATAGGAGCTCAAAAGCCAAAAAGCTTTTATACCTGCATAATTTTCCGCTTCTCAACCCATTTGAGCCTTTGTATCCTATTTTTGCTTAACCCTCATAATAAGTCATGGCCAAACTTTCCCCAAAGTGGAGTACATGTCTAGTTTGTTTGGAGTTGAGTTATTTTGATACTAAGTATTTTGTTGAAAGTGAATTAATGTTCGTGTATAATTGCAAAAATTGAGGAAAATTATGAGAATGGAAAGACAAAGGAAATAAATGAAAGAAAAAATGCTCTTAGTGCTTCATTTGGATTTCTATTGAAAAGAAAGAAAGAGCAAATTGTAGAGAAAAAAAAAATATATGTGTTCAAAAAGTGAAAATCAATGTTCCAAAAAGTAAAATCAAGTGTTAATCAAAGATGTGTGAGATTTCGATTTGAGTTGGTGTTTGGACTAGCTTGGGGGAGTTTTTACCCCCTATTGTGTACTCCACTTTACCCTTTTTGCATCACATTCCTAAATTGTTATCCACACCATTTAACCTAGCCCCGTTACAACCTAAATAAAGTCCCTGTTGACTTCTAGATTGGACTTGGTCAATTAGTAGTGGCGGGTGAGATTTTGTGCAAGTCATGATGAGGGTCATCAAAATGTGGTAGAGACGAGCTATTATGGTTGAGCATCCCTAGGGGGGAGTAAAACTCGGGACTTGGAAGTGGAGAAGAGTGAGAAATCACTTTTATAAAGCCTATTTTCATGGGGACTCGGTTGATCGGTGGATTAGATCCCTTAAGTCACTCTTGTGCTTCCTAATCATCTTCCCTCTTGTGTTTGGTTGGTCTCCTAAATCTTGTTATGAACTTTTTTAGCTTGCATGTCATACTTGTAGCATTGCTTTTAGAGCATCTAGATTAGTTGTTGCATGATTTTTCTTTTTCCTCTTTTTCACCTCCTCTTTTCTTTCTTTCTCATTCTTGGTTTACTTGAGGACAAGCAAAATGCTAAGCTTGGGGGAGTTTGATAAGTGCGTTTCTAACGTACTTTATGAGCTCTTTTTGGTTTGGTTTGATCCTCTTTGTACCCTTTTCTTCCCTCTTTCTTCCTCATTTCTCTCTCTATTTCCTTCACTTGATCATTGTTGATCATTGTGACATTTCGCTAGATTTTCGGTCAATTTTGACTGGATTTCTAGTACATTTGCTTTCACCGTGTTTTCCCGTGCTTTGATTGCAGGTATGATCTTTTATAAGGTCAAGAGTTGGGAGATACGGTAATAGGCGGGAGTTTCGAGGAGTTTGCACGCGCGAAAATGAAATAAAGGAAGCTTGAGTTGAGCTCCATGGTGTGCCCGCACCCCCTTAGCACTGCCCGCACACATTGGTGTGCCCGCACCTGGAACCGGTGCGCCCGCACCGCCCCACAGATTGGGCATCCTCATTATCAGTCAGTTAGGTGCGCCGGCACCAGATCTGAGGTGCGCCCGCACTATTCTCATGGTGCGCCCGCACCTTTCCAGCGAAGATTGGCAACCTGAATTAGTGGCCTTGGTGCGCCCGCACCACCCGTTTCCGCGAGAAAATTGTAATTCTTGTGGGCATTAAAAACAATAGGTGTTATGTTTTTTCGACTTATGCTTTATTCTGAGTTTTTTAGAGAACATTATTAGGGCTTACTTTATAGAGAAATACACTTAGTTTTTGATCAAGATTGGAGAACTCTAGATCATAGTTTGTGATTGCTACAACATTGAAGGTATATTAATTCAATTAGTTTCAAAGTTTCAGTTTTTATTATCTATTTTCATTGCTATTATTTGTTCTTCCCTTTCATTAGATCTACTTTATTATAGTTTCATAATTGTTATTTTAATTAGATTAATTATCTCTGAATCATATTTAGCCCTAGATTAGTTACAGATTTCATGTTTTATTGCCTAGAATCCATGATTAGTGAGTTGTTTTCTATCTAGGGTTAGGGTGAAAGCATGGATTAGGGTTTAAATGTATTGTTAATATGATTGTGATGATTTAAAGAAGTTTATGCATTGATCTTGGTGTTTTGAGGCCTTAGGATAGATATTGATCACATTTGTGCTTTGGTATTTTGAATTCAAAAGTTCTTAATTGAATTATGAATTCTTTTATCATCCCCATGAATCAACTTAATTTCTAGGCCAAGACATTGGGTAGAAATTAAGGGGATCATATACTAGGGGTTTTCCAAATTCATTGGATCTCTTAATCAATTGACTAAAGACCATTCGAGAGAGGATTTAGTTGATTAATTAAGCGATCATTCTCGAGGACCATTCGAGAGAGGACTCGAGTATTTTAGAGGAAAACTAAACCTTGCGTAATCGTTACCTTTGAATCGCAATTGCATTAATAATCGTTGTCCGCTTTGATCCATACTAGTAACCTTAACTCTAGTGTCTTCCTTATTCATATTTTCATCTCTTATTATTTGCTAGTTCTTTGATAATAGTTAGTTTTAGTTATTTCAAAAATCCTTCAAAACCCCCAAAAACCCTTCAATTAGGTAATTTAGACTTAATAGACTTTGATTAATCCCAATTTCCCTGTGGATCGACCCTTGACTTGCCTTTACTACGTTCATAGTAATTGCTCGTTAGGTTTTATAAATATTGTTTGAAAAGCGATTTTTGGTGCCTTAACGACACACTAAAAACCTCTTATCATATAGTCTTTAACAAAGTCAAATTTCCGACTAGGTACAGTTCTGTAAGATTGTATTTGGGCTATATTTTGGTTCTATATTTTGCTGTGTATATCTTACTCCCTCCGTCTTTTATTAGTTGCTACATTTTGCCATTTAGGTGTGTCTCATTTTAGTTGCTACATTTCCATCACTTTTCTATTTATGGTAAGTAGGTCCTACTACTTTTTGACATCTTTACCCTTAATTTGTCCTTATTCTCCTAATTAATCCTCTAAACCCCATCTAATCCTCACTCGAACCTTTTCTCTCTCCTCCTCTCTTAATCTTCTGCATCACCCTTTTCTCTCTCATAAACGCTACTTCATGTTTAGATAGTAATTTCCCTAGTTCGAATTTGGTTTTGTGAGCTTCAAATTAATAATCCTCACATTATTTTGCACACATCGGTACCCATTTACACCATTTTTAGTTTCACAATCTAATTTCTGATTTTCAAGCATTTTTCTCGTCCTAAATGAATTTTAACTTGGGATATTGCTTTGATTTGTTTGATTTTCGCATTTTTAACTTCAATCTAACGTTCTCTACATTATTTTGTACAGATTGATACCCATTTTAACCATTTTTATATTTTCTTAATATTTGGGGATTTTTGTTTCTCTCACCCCAACGAACCAATTGAACCCTTAAAGAGTAGATCTGGGTGAAGATTCAAGTATTGTTTGGGTGATTGAAGATCTGAATTTGTAAGACCCAAAAATGGTGAGTGCACTTCTTAACTTGAAAATCTCTGTTTTGGTTTATCTAATTTTGCATGTTACAAACAAAAGCTATCTTTTTTTTTATATACTTTTGCCTTCGTTTTTTTGTGTGGTAGAGTTCATTCAATATTCTAATTAACTTATCATGATTTCTTAGTTTATTGATTATAGCAATCTTCTGCCAACATAGATATGACTCTTGTGTGCATATCTTAACTCTTTGTGATGTCCTTTTTTTAATTTGTAACAGTTTCATCTCAAGTTCTAACGTTTTTGGTGAAGAATTTCAACTGAAGATTTTCCAGATTTTTGGTGAGAATGTTTTCCAGATTTTTTTTATAAAAAAAAATTTCGTATGTTTTCCAGATTTGGGTGAGAAGATTTTCCAGATTTTTGGTTATGATTCTAATGTTTTCCATATTTTTTTAAAATTTTTTCGTATGTTTTCCATATTTTGGTGAAGAAGCTTTTCAAGATTTTGGTGAAGAAGATTTATCAGATTTTGGTGAACTTCAATTGATAGCAGTTAAAGAACTGTGTAGTTGGTGTATTTAGTGCCTTTAATTATAGTGTCCAAACCTATTTGCTTTTTGTTAACTCTTGTTATGTCAGTGGGCCCCCACTCCCTCCTTGGTCTGTGTGATAAAGTAAATGTAGCAACATTTAAAAGACAGAGGGAGTACTTCAAAGAGACCAAGATATTTGAATGAGTTCATAGATAAATTTTTTAATTTTCAGTAGACTTGCATGCATTCAGGCAAACAATAAAGTTAGGTAGTCTCCACAGTTCTCTTGAACACTTCATTATGGTCTAAGGACACATAAATGCCACCCTCTTTGCAGAGGCATCTTTATTGTTTTTTTTTACTGAAGTGTTTGTTTTTTTTTACTGAAGTATTTGGGGGAACTCTTTGGCAGGGGCGGGGCAAGTATAATGGGGCCTTATACACTTTCTTAAAATTGGACATTTCGTTTGTAGTGTAAAAAAAATATAGGATAAGAAACAAAAGTAGAATAAATGGAAAAAAATGAACTAGAAGACTTTCAACGTCTCTCGAAGTCATTAATCATAATCCAATCAGATACCCCGCCGACTTAACAATTGTCCGCCTAAGTGGTGTGCCATCACCGCTCGTGAAGGCAGTCACCGAAGTCGTCTGCAAAAGACGGTCTACCAGAGGCGTTTGCAAAATTGGTCTGCTAATGCCATTTGTCAAGATCAACTAAAGGTCCCAAAACTAGAAAAAAAATGTCATTCTCTTTAGAACAATGGATCCGGGGTTAAATTTATGGGGCCTACATATAAGCCCTAAACCAATAGTTGATCTTATACTCTTTACCTTATAACAAAGCCCCATAAACATATTTGGCAAAGATGGGTTCAAAAGGAGAAAGGCCCAAGGCCTCTATGACCTTTATAAATACTTTACTTGGCACAAAGGTAAATTTCATTCTCATATCCACAAACAAACACATTTATTATTATCTCTATTACTACTTTGCTTACTTGATTACCCGTCTGACATAAGCATAGGAAAGGTTTGGGTGGACAACCCCCTAATCAATTTACTTGTTTTGTAAGTGGCCTGCCATCGATGAAGTTTCACCAGCAAAGGCAACACACTTTGGACTAGGGCTGGCAATTGGGTCGGTCGGGTCGAATTCAGGTCGACCTGTTTACATAAATGGATAAGCACCCCTAAACTCGACCCGTTTACCTAAACAGTTCAGAAATTCCAACCGAACCCGACCCGTTTATAAATTGGTTGACCTGAACCCGACCCGTTTAACCTGATTTTTGAAAATTTCTTCCGAGGTCCAAGCGGGCAAGTTCTCTATGGTGAGAATTATGCAAGAAAAAAAAGTATAACTAATTTGGGGGCATTAAGCTCAAATAACTTTTATCAATAATTTATTGAGTCCTTTTGTATAGCCTCCATATCTCTTCTTCTATTTCTTTGGTACTTGAAGCTGCAACAATGGCTTCCATTTTCAATTATATGAATTTGACTTATTTATGAGCTTCTTTTTCCCCTTTTCTCTCTCTCACGCTCTCACTCTCTCACTCTCTCTTCGTGAGTCTGGCTTTACATGACCAAGATGACTGGTTTTGTATTGATATATACTCAATTTTTTTGGATTTCTATTGATGAGAAATGAGAGATCAGATTTGAGTTGAATAAATACAGTGGAGAGAAAAAGATACAAAGAGGGGAGGGTTGAGCAACGGCTGGGAATAAACAAAACAATCATTTTTAGGGGTTTTCATTTCTATGCATCATTCCATTGAGCTTGACCCTGAAAAAGCATTTTATTGCCCTTGCCTGAATTTGGTTAAACGGGTTAGGTAGGTTATTTTCGGGTTGATATTTTAAACCCGAACCTAACCCGTTTCGTTTTCAGGTCAGGTTCAGGTCGACCCATTTAGGTAAACAGATCGAAAACTTCAACCCGACCCCGCTTGTTTCGGGTTAGGTTCGGGTCGTGTTCACGGGTTGGTAAGATTTTTCCAGCCATACTTTGGACCATCAAGGCCCACTTGCTTGGTCTAGTACATTCACTTATTTTTAACAGAAATGGTTGGTTAAGAGTAGGGATGGGCATGGACCCAAGACCCGACCCAGACCAGGTTGGACCCGACCCGTTTTTTAAGGGTACGGGTCTAGAATTTTGAGACCCATTGCGATTGGATCTGGGTCTTCGTGTTAAAAATCGAATATGGGTCCGATAAATTTAGACCCAAACTCACCCCAAACCAGCCCCATATACCCATTTTCTTTTACATATTGTGTGTGTGTGTGTGTGTGTGTGTGGAGCAATGAAACTGTTCAACCTGATATTTGAATTTTAGCTTTTCACACAACCATTGAGTCAAATGATTTAAGTACTCGAGCTCTAAACTTTTCATTTTTTCTATTGTCAACCAGGACTCAAGTCAACTTATTGTGGATGTTTTAGTTTATGTAATGATTTGTACGAGAACTCTACTATTATTTTGGTATTTTATCATTTTAATAACTAAAAATACGGGAGTAAAAACCGCTAGTTAACAAAAATATTGAAAACACTTAATAAGTTTGAAACCCATTTTGGACCCGGGACTCGCGGATCCATTGTATTTGGGAAAGGATCCAGATTTAGACCTAACTCCGAGCATCCGCCAACATGCTTGGCCAATAAAACCCTCGCTCGGTAGCATTTAGTGCTAAAGCTTTTCCGTCAATGTGATTGCTTGCGGATACCCTCGTGAATCTCTTCCGAATCTTGGCGGACTCCCAAGCGGTTGCACATTTCAACAGTGGCAAACTGAAAGATTTCTTGTATAGCTCGTCTTGGTATATGATATACCAACTTGCTTGTCGTTTCAGCTTCTTGGCGGACGTGGGATCTCCAGGAAGTGCCCCTGTTAACTTGTATGATACCAATTCCCTGAACCACTCTCCTTGTTCGTTGATATTGTTGACGATCACAATTTTTTCTGTGATGCTTTTCTCCTTCAGAACATCTACAGTGACGGTCCTCTCAAAACTGAATGAATCATAGCTAGCTAGCTTAGACAATGCGTTAGCTTTCATGTTCTCAGCCCTGGGAATTGCTTGTACCTCAAAATGATTCTACTGAGCAATCATTTCTTTGGATTTCTCAACGTATTCCTGCATGTTGGCTTCTCTGACTTCAAATTCTCCTTTAAGCTGTCCGTTAACCAACTGTGAATCCGTCTTCAATAATACACTTTTGGCACCCGCTGCTAAGCACATTCTAAGGCCGACGATAGCTGCTTTATACTCAGCCTCATTATTTGATGTTGGGAAGGCAAATTTGATGGGATGACAATCAAAATTCCAGCCTCATCATTACAATTCCAACCCATGATCCACTAACAAGAGAAAAGCCGGTCAACTTCCAAAGAACCAAGTTTCTTTTTCTTTCACCTCTTCCTCTTCATATGAAGCTTCTACAATGAAATCTGCCAAAGCCTGTGCCTTGATGGCGGTCCTGGGCTTGTACTATATATCATACTCTGACAACTCAACGACCCATTTCAACAAACGGCCTGAGCTATCCATTTTCTGCAAGGCTTTCTCTAGCGGCTGATTTGTCAAGACTTGAATGGGATGACAATCAAAATAAGGTCTGAGCTTTCTTGCGACAATTATCACAGCCAATGCCATCTTCTCCACCAGCTGATAACAGCTTTCAGGACCGTTAAGAATGTGGCTAATAAAATATATAGGCTGCTATCTCTTTTCTTTTTCTACCAGCAAGACGGCCGCGACCGTTTTAGGCGAGGCCGAGATGTACAACTGCAATGTGTCTCCTGTTTCAGGTCTTGTGATGGTAGGTAAGCTTTTTAAATGCTCCTTGACGGCTAAGAAGGCTTTACTCTGCTCCTTGACCCACTCGAACTTTTTGTTTCCCCTTAACAGCGCAAAGAAAGGCAAAGCTTTGTCTGTCGACTTGGAGATGAATCGAGTGAGGGCCGCTATTCTTCCTGTCAGTCTATGAATATCCTTAACACTTTTTGGTTCAGGTAGATCCATGATAGCACGAACTTTATCGTGATTCGCTTTAATTCCTCTTTTGCTTACCATAAAGCCCAAAAACTTCACAGCTCTTACTCCAAAGACACATTTCTTTGGGTTGAGCTTCATCTTGTACTTTCTGTGGGTGTTGAAGGTTTCCTCAAGGTCGCTTAGGTGTTCACGGTCAGTTTTGCTTTTGAGAATCGAGTCATCAACATACACCTCTATATTCCGCCCCCTTTGATCCGCCAATACCTTATCGACCAGCTTTTGGTAAGTTGCCGCTGCATTACGGAGCCTAAATGGCATTGCCTTGTAATTGTAGACACCACAGTCCATGATGAATGATGCTTTTTTCCTGTCGGCCTCCAGTAGGCTGATTTGATGATATCCCAAGAATGCATATATGAAGCTCAATAGTGCATGACCGCTAGTGGAATCCACCAACTGGTCTATTCTTGGAAGAGGATAGCAATCTTTTGGGCAAGCTCTATTCAGATCTGTGAAATCCACGCACATTCTCCACTAGCCGTTAGCTTTTTTCACCATGACTACATTGGCCAACCACAGTGGATAATCACAAGGTTCAAGAAAATCAGCTGCCAACAGTTTATCTACTTCATCTTTTATGGCTTTGTTTTTCTCAACTGAAAAGTTTCTCTTCTTTTGCTTGACAGGACGGACTGCACTGTCGACGTTCAGATAATGTACCATCACGGAAGGGTCTATTCCTGGCATATCATCCGCCGAGAACGTAAAGACGTCAGCGTTTTCTCGAAGGAGAGAGTAACCAGGATGACTCTGACCTCTGGATCCATGTCAGTTCCGACAACGACCGTCCTTGTCGGATCTTCAGCTAACATCTCTTGCTTTGTCTCCCCATCAGGTTTGGGCCTTGGCGTATCATCAGGCCTAGACTCCAACTCCTCCATGGATATTTCCATCATTTCTTCACCCGCTTTCTCGGACTCTTTTTCGCTTGCCAAAGCTTTCCTCTGAGCTCGCTTCTGTTTCCGCGTTGGCGGACTTAACTCTTCCATCGAGATTCTTCTTACTGGTTGCTTTAGGGCTGTAAGATAGCATGATTTTGCCATCTCCCCGATTTCCTCTCAATTTGGTCGTGGTTCCCATTGGACACATACAACATTATCAAATGGTAAGTAGACAGAACTCCCTGGACGTCATGAACAAACGGACGTCCAACTATAGCATTATAGGCTCCCGGTACATCTACTACCAAAAACCCTGCCATTACATTCTTGACTTCCTCATTTTCTCCAACTTGGGCCGACAACGTTATGAGACCTTCAGGAATCACTGATGCTCCCGTGAACCCTGTGACCGGATAGCGGATGGGCTTCAAATGCTCTCGGCCAATCATCAATTTCTCGAAAGTTGAGAAATAAATTAAAGTATGTTTGCTGAACTTCCTCCATCTAGAAGGATTATGTGAATCAAGCAGTTTGATACCTTTAAAGTAAGGATCATCATGGGGATAAATAACATGCTTGGCGTCTTCCACTGTAAATGACATGGCCGGCATCACTGGCGGCTTCCTCCATTGCATACTTTCGTTGAAGTTCACCTGATGCCTGAACTCTTTCAGGCTTGCTTTTGCTCCATTCACACTGCCGTCTTGAATAGGGCCGCCACTTACAACGTGGATTTCTCTTTTCCGCGACTGAACATTCTGGTTGCTTGGCTTTACCAAGTCTCCATCCTTTGTCTGAGCCTTGTACTGAGTGAAGTAGCCCATTCTTATCAGATCCTCCAAGTTATCTTTCAAATGTCTACAATCCTCAGTCAAGTGTCCGTGATCACCATGGAAATCACACCATTTGCTCTTGTCGCGGTTTTTATGGAACATCTGCTTCGGACGTTGCCACTTGTCACAGTTTTTGTTCATTGTATATATCTGAGCGCTGGAGGTTGTGAGATGAGTGTATGCGTAAAACTTTTCTTTGCGTTCACTCTTTTCGCGGTCACTCCCCTTCTTGACCACATTGGATTCTTGCTTCCTTTCATCTCGGTGGCGATCACTCTCGTGACCCTTATCCTTCTTCTACTTCTCTTCTTTTTCCGTTCAGGCTCACGATGCTGACTGCTCGCGGCCTTATCAAACTCCTCACCCCTGATGAAGTCATTTGCCTTTCCCAGGACTGGTCCCAGAGACGTGAAGGTCATGCGGCCCAGATAACTTCTAAATGCGGACCCTTCTTTTAGCCCTTTTATCAAAGCTAAAATGGCCACATCCTGCTGGAGACGCGGGATAGAGACCGCTTCCACATTGAAACGGCCAATGAAGTCCCGTAGACTTTCTGTTTCACCTTGCTTAATAGAGAGCAGCTCACCCGTAGTGCACTCGCGACGCCTATTACTTACAAAATGAGTACCAAATTTCCGACTAGGTACAGTTCTGTAAGATTGTATTTGGGCTATATTTTGGTTCTATATTTTGCTGTGTATATCTTACTCCCTCCGTCTTTTATTAGTTGCTACATTTTGCCATTTAGGTGTGTCTCATTTTAGTTGCTACATTTCCATCACTTTTCTATTTATGGTAAGTAGGTCCTACTACTTTTTGACATCTTTACCCTTAATTTGTCCTTATTCTCCTAATTAATCCTCTAAACCCCATCTAATCCTCACTCGAACCTTTTCTCTCTCCTCCTCTCTTAATCTTCTGCATCACCCTTTTCTCTCTCATAAACGCTACTTCATGTTCAGATAGTAATTTCCCTAGTTCGAATTTGGTTTTGTGAGCTTCAAATTAATAATCCTCACATTATTTTGCACACATCGGTACCCATTTACACCATTTTTAGTTTCACAATCTAATTTCTGATTTTCAAGCATTTTTTCTCTGTCCTAAATGAATTTTAACTTCAGATCTTGCTTTGATTTGTTTGATTTTCGCATTTTTAACTTCAATCTAACGTTCTCTACATTATTTTGTACAGATTGATACCCATTTTAACCATTTTTATATTTTCTTAATATTTGGGGATTTTTGTTTCTCTCACCCCAACGAACCAATTGAACCCTTGAAGAGTAGATCTGGGTGAAGATTCAAGTATTGTTTGGGTGATTGAAGATCTGAATTTGTAAGACCCAAAAATGGTGAGTGCACTTCTTAACTTGAAAATCTCTGTTTTGGTTTATCTAATTTTGCATGTTACAAACAAAAGCTATCTTTTTTTTATATATACTTTTGCCTTCGTTTTTTTGTGTGGTAGAGTTCATTCAATATTCTAATTAACTTATCATGATTTCTTAGTTTATTGATTATAGCAATCTTCTGCCAACATAGATATGACTCTTGTGTGCATATCTTAACTCTTTGTGATATCCTTTTTTTAATTTGTAACAGTTTCATCTCAAGTTCTAACGTTTTTGGTGAAGAATTTCAACTGAAGATTTTCCAGATTTTTGGTGAGAATGTTCTCCAGATTTTTTTTATAAAAAAAAAATTCGTATGTTTTCCAGATTTGGGTGAGAAGATTTTCCAGATTTTTGGTTATGATTCTAATGTTTTCCATATTTTTTTTTAAATTTTTTCGTATGTTTTCCATATTTTGGTGAAGAAGCTTTTCAAGATTTTGGTGAAGAAGATTTATCAGATTTTGGTGAACTTCAATTGATAGCAGTTAAAGAACTGTGTAGTTGGTGTATTTAGTGCCTTTAATTATAGTGTTTAAACCTATTTGCTTTTTGTTAACTCTTGTTATGTCAGTGGGCCCCCATTCCCTCCTTGGTCTGTGTGATAAAGTAAATGTAGCAACATTTAAAAGACAGAGGGAGTACTTCAAAGAGACCAAGATATTTGAATGAGTTCATAGATAAATTTTTTAATTTTCAGTAGACTTGCATGCATTCAGGCAAACAATAAAGTTAGGTAGTCTCCACAGTTCTCTTGAACACTTCATTATGGTCTAAGGACACATAAATGCCACCCTCTTTGCAGAGGCATCTTTATTGTTTTTTTTTACTGAAGTGTTTGTTTTTTTTTACTGAAGTATTTGGGGGAACTCTTTGGCAGGGGCGGGGCAAGTATAATGGGGCCTTATACACTTTCTTAAAATTGGACCTTTCGTTTGTAGTGTAAAAAAAATATAGGATAAGAAACAAAAGTAGAATAAATGGAAAAAAATGAACTAGAAGACTTTCAACGTCTCTCGAAGTCATTAATCATAATCCAAACAGATACCCCGCCGACTTAACAATTGTCGCAAAGTGGTGTGCCATCACCGTCTGTGAAGGCAGTCTGCCGAAGTCGTTTGCAAAAGACGGTCTACTAGAGGCGTTTGCAAAATTGGTCTGCTAATGCCATTTGTCAAGATCAACTAAAGGTCCCAAAACTAGAAAAAAAATGTCATTCTCTTTAGAACAATGGATCCGGGGTTAAATTTATGGGGCCTACATATAAGCCCTAAACCAATAGTTGATCTTATACTCTTTACCTTATAACTAAGCCCCATAAACCTATTTGGCAAAGATGGGTTCAGAAGGAGAAAGGCCCAATGCCTCTATGACCTTTATAAATACTTTACTTGGCACAAAGGTAAATTTCATTCTCATATCCACAAAGTACAAACACATTTATTATTATCTCTATTACTATTTTGCTTACTTGATTACCCGTCTGACATAAGCATAGGAAAGGTTTGGGTGGACAACCCCCTAATCAATTTACTTGTTTTGTAAGTGGCCTGCCATCGATGAAGTTTCACCAGCAAAGGCAACACACTTTGGACTAGGGCTGGCAATTGGGTCGGTCGGGTCGGGTCAGTCGATTGTTTACATAAATGGGTAAGCACCCCCAAACCCGACCCGTTTACCTAAACAGGTTCGAAATTCCAACCGAACCCGACCCGTTTAAAAATTGGTTGACCTGAACCCGACCCGTTTAACCCGATTTTTTGAAAATTTCTTCCGAGGTCCAAGCGGGCAAGTTCTCTATGGTGAGAATTATGCAAGAAAAAAAAGTATAACTAATTTGGGGGCATTAAGCTCCAATAACTTTTATCAATAATTTATTGAGTCCTTTTGTATAGCCTCCATATCTCTTCTTCTATTTCTTTGGTACTTGAAGCTGCAACAATGGCTTCCATTTTCAATTATATGAATTTGACTTATTTATGAGCTTCTTTTTCCCTTTTTCTCTCTCTCACGCTCTCACTCTCTCACTCTCTCTTCGTGAGTCTGGCTTTACAAGACCAAGATGACTGGTTTTGTATTGATATATACTCAATTTTTTTGGATTTCTATTGATGAGAAATGAGAGATCAGATTTGAGTTGAATAAATACAGTGGAGAGAAAAAGATACAAAGAGGGGAGGGTTGAGCAACGCAACTGGGAATAAACAAAACAATCATTTTTAGGGGTTTTCATTTCTATGCATCATTCCATTGAGCTTGACCCTGAAAAAACATTTTATTGCCCTTGCCTGAATTTGGTTAAACGGGTTAGGTAGGTTATTTTCGGGTTGATATTTTAAACCCGAACCTAACCCGTTTCGTTTGTGTCATGTTCGGGTCGACCCATTTAGGTAAACAGATCGAAAACTTCAACCCGACCCCGCTTGTTTCGGGTTAGGTTCAGGTCGTGTTCACGGGTTGGTCAGATTTTTCCAGCCATACTTTGGACCATCAAGGCCCACTTGCTTGGTCTAGTACATTCACTTATTTTTAACAGAAATGGTTGGTTAAGAGTAGGGATGGGCATGGACCCAAGACCCGACCCAGACCAGGTTGGACCCGACCCATTTTCTAAGGGTACGTGTCTAGAATTTTGAGACCCATTGGGATCGGATCTGGGTCTTCGTGTTAAAAATCGAATATGGGTCCGATAAATTTAGACCCAAACTCACCCCAAACCAGCCCCATATACCCATTTTCTTTTACATATTGTGTGTGTGTGTGTGTGTGTGTGTGGAGAAATGAAATTGTTCAACATGAGATTTGAATTTTAGCTTTTCACACAACCATTGAGTCAAATGATTTAAGTACTCGAGCTCTAAACTTTTCATTTTGTCTATTGTCAACCAGGACTCAAGTCAACTTATTGTGGATGTTTTAGTTTATGTAATGATTTGTACGAGAACTCTACTATTATTTTGCTATTTTATCATTTTAATAACTAAAAATATGGGAGTAAAAAGCCGCTAGTTAACAAAAATATTGGAAACACTTAATAAGTTTGAAACCCATTTTGGATCCAGGACTCGCAAGATCCATTGTATTTGAGTAAGGATCCAGATTTAGACCTAACTCTGAGCATCCGCCAACATGCTTGGCCAATAAAACCCTGCTCGCAGCGCATTTAGTGCTAAATCTTTTCCGTCAATGTGATTGCTGCAGATACCCTCGTGAATCTCTTCCAGAATCTTGGCGGACTCTCAAGCGGTTGCACATTTCAGCAGTGGCAAACTGAAAGATTTCTTGTATAACTCGTCTTGGTATATGATATACCAACTTGCTTGTCGTTTCAGCTTCTTGGCGGACGTGGGATCTCCAGGAAGTGCCCCTATTAACTTGTATGATACCAATTCCCCGAACCACTCTCCTTGTTGGTTGATATTTTTGACGATCACAATTTTTTCTGTGATGCTTTTCTCCTTCGTAACATCTACGGTGACGGTCCCTCTCAAAACCGAATGAATCGTAGCTAGCTAGCTTAGACAATGCGTTAGCTTTCATGTTCTCCACGGGAATTCTTTGGTACCTCAAAATGATTCTACTGAGCAATCATTTCCTTGGCTTTCTCAACGTATTTCTGCATGTTGGCTTTTCTGACTTGAAATTCTCCTTTAAGCTGTCCGTTAACCAACTGTGAATCCGTCTTCAATAATACACTTTTGGCAACCGCTGCTAAGCACATTCTAAGGCCGGCGATAGCTGCTTCATACTCAGCCTCATTATTTGATGTTGGGAAGGCAAATTTGATGGGATGACAATCAAAATTCCAGCCTCATCATTACAATTCCGCCCCTGATCCGCTAACAGTAGAAGAGCCGTCAACTTCCAGCAACCAAGTTTCTTTTTCTTTCACCTCTTCCTCTTCATATGAAGCTTCTACAATGAAATCTCGCTGGAGCCTCGTGCCTTGATGGCGGTCTGGGCTTGTCTTGTATATCATACTCCGAGAACTCAACGACACATTTCAACAAACGACTCGAGCTATCCATTTTACGCAAGGCTTTCTCTAGCGGCTGATTTGTCATGACTTGAATGGGATGACAATCAAAATAAGGTATGAGCTTTCTTGCGACAATTATCACAGCCAATGCCATCTTCTCCACCAGCTGATAACAGCTTTCAGGACTGTTAAGAATGTGGCTAATAAAATATATAGGCTGCTATCTCTTTTCTTTTTCTACCAGCAAGACGGCCGCGACCGTTTTAGGCGAGGCCGAGATGTACAACTGCAATGTGTCTCCTGTTTCAGGCCTTGTGATGGTAGGTAAGCTTTTCAAATGCTCCTTGACGGCTAAGAAGGCTTTACTCTGCTCCTTGACCCACTCGAACTTTTTGTTTCCCCTAAACAGTGCAAAGAAAGGCAAAGCTTTGTCTGTCGACTTAGAGATGAATCGAGTGAGGGCCGCTATTTTTCCTGTCAGTCTTTGAATATCCTTAACACTTTTTGGTTCAGGTAGATCCATGATGGCGCAAACTTTATCTTGATTCACGTCAATTCCTCTTTTGCTTACCATAAAGCCCAAAAACTTCCCAGCTCTTACTCCAAAGACACATTTCTTTGGGTTGAGCTTCATCTTGTACTTTCTGAGGGTGTTGAAGGTTTCCTCAAGGTCGCTTAGGTCTTCACTGTCAGTTTTGCTTTTGACAATCGAGTCATCAACATACACCTCTATATTCCGCCCCCTTTGATCCGCGAATACCTTATCAACCAGCTTTTGGAATGTTGCCCCTGCATTACGGAGCCCAAATGGCATTGCCTTGTAATTGTAGACACCACAGTCCGTGATGAATGATGCTTTTTTCCTGTCGACCTCCAGTAGGCTGATCTGATGATATCCCAAGAATGCATATATGAAGCTCAATTGTGCATGACCGCTAGTGGAATCCACCAACTGGTCTATTCTTGGAAGAGGATAGCAATCTTTTGGGCAAGCTCTATTCAGATCTGTGAAATCCACTCACATTCTCCACTAGCCGTTAGCTTTTTTCACCATGACTACATTGGCCAACCACAGTGGATAATCACAAGGTTCAAGAAAATCAGCTGCCAACAGTTTATCTACTTCATCTTTGATGGCTTTGTTTTTCTCAACTGAAAAGTTTCTCTTCTTTTGCTTGACAGGACGGACTGCACTATCGACGTTCAGATGATGTACCATCACGGGTGGGTCTATTCCTGGCATATCATCCGCCGAGAACGTAAAGATATCAGCGTTTTTTCGAAGGAGAGAGTAACCAGGATGACTCTGACCTCTGGATCCATGTCAGTTCCGACAACGACCGTCCTTGTCGGATCTTCAGCTAACATCTCTTGCTTTGTCTCCCCATCAGGTTTGGGCCTTGGCGTATCATCAGACCTAGACTCCAACTCATCCATGGATATTTCCATCATTTCTTCACCCGCTTTCTCAGACTCTTTTTCGCTTGCCAAAGCTATCCTCTGAGCTCGCTTCTGTTTCAGCGTTGGCGGACTTAACTCTTCCATCGAGATTCTTCTTACTGGTTGCTTTAGGGCTGTAAGATAGCATGATTTTGCCATCTCCTGATTTCCTCTCAATTTGGTTGTGGTTCCCAGATTGGACACATACAACATTGTCAAATGGTAAGTAGACACAACTCCCTGGACGTCATGAACAAACGGACGTCAAACTATAGCATTATAGGCTCCCGGTACATCTACTACCAAAAACCCTGCCATTACATTCTTGACTTCCTCATTTTCTCCAACTTGGGCCGGCAACGTTATGAGACCTTCAGGAATCACTGATGCTCCCGTGAACCTTGTTACCGGATAGCGGACGGGCTTCAAATGCTCTCGGCCAATCATCAATTTCTCGAAAGTTGAGAAATAAATTAAAGTATGTTTGCTGAACTTCCTCCATCTACAAGGATTATGTGAATCAAGCACTTTGATACCTTTAAAGTAAGGATCATCATGGGGATAAATAACATGCTTGGCGTCTTCCACTGTAAATGACATGGCCGACATCACTGGCGGCTTCCTCCATTGCATACTTTCGTTGAAGTTCACCTGATGCCTGAACTCTTTCAGGCTTGCTTTAGCTCCATTCACACTGCCGTCTTGCATAGGGCCGCCACTTACGACGTGGATTTCTCTTATCCGCGACTGAACATTCTGGTTGCTTGGCTTTACCAAGTCTCCATCCTTTGTCTGAGCCTTGTACTGAGTGAAGTAGCCCATTCTTATCAGATCCTCCAAGTTATCTTTCAAATGTCAACAATCCTCAGTCAAGTGTCCGTGATCACCATGGAAATCACACCATTTGCTCTTGTCGCGGTTTTTGTGGAACATCTGCTTCGGACGTTGCCACTTGTCCCATTTTTTGTTCATTGTATATATGTGAGCCCTGGAGGTTGTGAGCTGAGTGTATGCGTAAAACTTTTCTTTGCGTTCACTCTTTTCGCGGTCACTCCCCTTCTTGACCACATTGGATTCTTGCTTCCTTTCATCTCGGTCGCGATCACTCTCGTGACCCTTATCCTTCTTCTGCTTCTCTTCTTTTTCCGTTCAGGCTCGCGATGCTGACTGCTCGCGGCCTTATTAAACTCCTCACCCCTGATGAAGTCATTTGCCTTTCCCAGGACAGGTCCCAGAGACTTGAAGGTCTTGCGGCCCAGATAACTTCTAAATGCGGACCCTTCTTTTAGCCCTTTCATCAAAGCTAAAATGGCCACATCCTGCTGGAGACGCGGGATAGAGACCGCTTCCATATTGAAACGGCCAATGAAGTCCCGCAGACTTTCCGTTCACCTTGCATAATAGAGAGCAGCTCATCCGTAGTGCGCTCGCGACGCCTATTACTTACAAAATGAGTACCAAACGTAGATGATAATTGAGAAAAACTGGAGATAATACCCGGCTTTAGACTCTTGAACCAAGTCTGGGCGATCCCAAGAGTTTGTTGGCAGCAGTTTGATACCTTTAATGTTTACCTGAGAAATGTTGTTTCCAGGAGTTTGTTGATCAGTGTTATTCCCGGGCACCCTAAAGTTGAATTGTGGGTTACCCGGAGGTCCGGTAATGAGGGGCTGAGAAGACCCTTGTCCGGTTTTGAACCCTGGTGGACCGCGACTTGCGTTGTTTGCGTGACCCATGGCTATTGTCACAAAGATGGGAAGCCCCCTCCTTCTAGCGCCAAGTTGTTCCGGTTGTAGAACGGTTGGCGGTCCTTAGATGAGTCCGCCAAAGAGTGGAGTTGGCGTCCGCTGGTGAATAACTGCAAGGAAGCAAACGTAAACTACCCTCGGGGGGATGCGAGGAAACCCCCTCCGATGCTCAAGTCAACACGTGTCCACTTAGGATTTAGAGAGAGAAAGTAGAAAGAGAGAGAGATAAGAAATACATGTGTGAGAGAATGTACCTGCAGAATTGTACTAGTGGGCTATTTATAGGAGTAATATTCCTCTGACAAGGTGCGCAATCCTTTTACACGTGTATGGCTGTGAGATGCCTGACATGAGGGAAGATTCCTATATTTTTTGTCTTATTAGGCGACCGCTAATAACGTTGTCGGACCCCATTAGTGAACTGACCTGTTGAGCTATGGATGACGTTTATATGGTCGCGTCTTGCACAACGTTTGCGGACCAAGGGATCTGGTCCGTTAACGTACTTGGGTTATACCCATACATATTGTTTTGATGATACATCCATTCCCCTATCTATGAGTGAGAAAGGAGAAAAATCATTATTTAGGTGATTATAGCAATACTCTAAACATAGAAAATGGAAAGACAAACCAAATTTTCAGAACATACACATTAAACAATGCATGCCAACCAAGGTATCAAAAGATGGATCCCTTGTCTATCAATTCTATTTGAAATACATATGATAGTGTAATGGACGAGAAAAGGCAGCTAATACGTTTCGTATCCTTTTTATGGAGTTTATTGGTGATCCTTGGAGTTCCCCCAAACACTTCAGTAGGACTACATATATCCCTTTTTGGTTGTCTAAATAATGTTGTCCCAATGAAGCGTTTGAGGGAGTTCTGGGGAGCACACAATGAGATTAAAGGATCGGACTTCAATTTTTACTTGCTAAATATATGCTTATCACTCTTATATTTATACACATCTAACAACACTTCTACATCCGCAGAATCTGAGCTGCAAAAGGGTTAGGTTATCCATATTCTCCTTAGCCCTTCTATTTTGGTGACTTCTTTCTTGTTCTCCTTTTGCTATGCATAGTGTTAGAATTACGGGTTAAGTGAGCAGTAGAATCAAACTGGTGTGACAATCATGCCTTTATTCTTGTTGGATATTCATAGTGTATATGGTTTTGACTTCTTGTTTTGGAAACTTCTTAATGTAAGTGAAGTAAGAGAGGGACTGGAGACAGAAAAGGTGGATAAAGGTACACTACCATTATCATTATATTCTGCATATCCATACTTCACTAAAGCCATATTCATGGCTAGGTTCATGTCCTGAAATTGTACATAGTCCGATTTCAGGTTTTTATTTTACCCAAGAATAGTAGCAAAACTTTTGCGTTATAAATCTTCTCCAGGGGGCTTGTGGTATTTGCAAGCGACGTAGTCAGGTTCCCTCAAGAGTTCCGTTGAACACTTCTACGGACACACCCATAGATGTCCTTTGAGGGACAAATTTTGTCTGCTGAAGTGTTTGGGGGAACTTTAGATGGTGCTTGACATTTTAGATTTGTAGCACAATCTATATAAGGTCTTAAGATCAACATGAATATCTATGTTTTATGTTTTTGTATACAGAGATGCTTTAATAGTTTGTTGACCAAAACAATGTCTTTGTCTATGAAGTTAACATGCAATTTTTTTTTACCATTTTAGTTTCTGTTTGGTTTTGGGTGCATGATGTCGTAGTCACTAGAAGGCTTTTTTTATTTTTATTTTCTGAACATTGTAGTATGTTCAGCCTCTTTTGGGATTTCATTGAGTATGTTTTGGTCACATAATTCTTTAAATCCTTATCTAGACTGAAAATGTAGTCCATCTAGTAAGTAATAATCACATTATTATTGCACCATCTAAATATAACCTACTAATTGAGAAAAATATTCCATATATTTGCCTTTTTCTTGTTAAGGCAAAAGCTAACTCATGAGGATCACACCCTTTTATTGTGGGACAAACTAGTAGCAAAAATCATTCTAGTAAGGGTATGTTTATCGCGGTCTGGGAATTCGGTCTGAAGCAAAGACTTGCCAAAGTCTTGATGAGTCTGATGCGATAATGTGGAACAAAGTTGGAGTGAATCTTGGAAAGAGTTTTGGTTTCCAAAACTCTAACAAAGACTCACTTTGTCTTTGATGCCACGTCCCACCAACAAAAAGCAACGGCACAATTCATAATATTTTTACAAATTTAACAATTCAACGGCACAATTTCCTTCCAACTGCTTGGATTCAACGGCACAATTTGTACAAATTGTATAATTTATTGTATAATAATTTGTAATAATGCCTATAAATAACTCTTTGTGTACAACTTTTTTTTACATTCTCCTATATTCTCCCATATCCATTTCCCTTTTCTCTCTATCCTCTAAAAAAATCCATCAATTATATTTTTAATGGATCCAAATTAGAATTTTGATTTAAACTCCCTTATGAGTTTGTTTCAAAATAATCCTCAATTTCAGACATTTTTAGCTCAACAAAATCAATACCAAAATTCCCAAAATTCAAATTTTTCTAACCCCAATCCCACTAGTATGGGTAATGCATAAGTGCAAAGTTTTACCCATGTTCTCCAAATTCCAAATAACCAATATACTCCTACTAGTCAAAATATTGAGCAACCTCCTTTTACTCCCATTAGTATTGGGTCCAATTCCGACAACGCATTTGTAGATAATGCGGGTGTTGAAGAGGCGGAGAATATTGATGTTACTACAACTACTCGTACTGCTGCTCGTACTACATCACGTCGCAAAGTAAGTAAGCCTAAAGAGAAAAAAGGGTTAACTTGGACGATATATAGAAGATGAAACACTTCTTGGTATTGCATGGATTAATACTACCAAAGATGAAGTGAATGGCAATGCACAAAGCGCAGATGCATACTGGATGAAAATTTATGCATTCTTCAATGAAAATAGGCAAACAAATCAAGTTGAACGAGAGGTAAATCCTTGCAAACAACATTGGTGGGTAATTAATAATGCACTTGGAAAGTTTGCAGGGTGTTATGCCAAGTATGAAAAGAGGAGTGGGTTCAATGAAGCTTTGATGCTCTCAGAGGCTCGTGCACTTTACCAAAGTCTCAACAATGCCAAGTTCCAATACGATCATGTGTGGAGTATTGTGTGTGAAAGTAATAAGTTCAAAGCTGAACTAAAGAGCAAACGTAAGAAAGACAATGATAGTGATTCGTCAAAAAGGAACAAGATTTCTGAATCAAGAGACTACACAGCAAGTGGGGAGGATGTTGAGGGTTTTGATGAAGTTGAGGAGGGCCGACCAACAGGTCAAAAGCTGCAAAGAAACAACTAGCTGCCCAGAGGAAGGGAAAAAGCATCCAGAGTGATCATAGTGAAGCAATATCAGTTGCTAAGAATATTGAAGAGTCACGTGCACAGTCAATGAGTCGTATGGCAGATTTGAAAGAGCAGGAGCTCGAAAATCAACTACTTTGTGCCGATGTCACCAAGATGGATCCTTTGCAAAGAAAGATTCATGAGAAGAAGTTGCAAGCACTTGCGGAAAAATATGGATGGACTTTTGATGAATAGATTGCTTTCAACTTGCTAAATTTGATTATGTTTATTAATGTTTATTTATGTTGTTTTAATATGTTGTAGCTATGTTTCAGTTAAGCATGTTTTTATTTCATGAACTTATGTTACGTCTTAATATTAATAATTAATTATTTTCATTATTGACGTTAAGTATGATAATTATTAGTAATATTATTAATTAAAATAATCAAGGTGAATTGATTCAAATCTAAGTGAGTTGTCACTTCCAAGTCTATATCAATGCATGACTTGTTACCTCACATCCATCTTTTCAATAACTTTTTTGAATTATTGTACCAAAGATTAGTGCATTATTGTTGTAGTACTCATTATAGTGATTGAATTATTAACTTCCACAACTTCTATATATTTACCCATTTCTGAACTCAAATTCTCATATCAAACTATCCACAATTCCTCTCCAATTCTAAACCTCAAGGCATAGTGATATGTCATACTTTAACCCTCCCAACACATTTGATGAATTATACAATCAAACGTATGATTCGTACATGGGGGGTGACACTTCCACAGATTTAGTAGATGATATTCTAAATCATGTCATTGAAGATACATCACCTTCAAACATTAGAAAAATAAGAAAGAAAAGAAAATACACAGAAAGAAAGCGAGAGGAAGGGCATGAGCGCATATGGAATGATTACTTCTCAAGTAACCCGGTTTATAATGCACAACAATTTCGCCGAAGGTTTCGAATGAGAAAGGAGTTATTCCTTCGCATCGTCAATGCCCTCGAAAATCATTCTCCATATTTCCAACAAGGATTTGATGCTCTTGGTAGAAATTCTCTCTCCCCACTTCAAAAATACGTTTCTGCCATTCGGTTATTGGCTTATGGAGTGGCTGGTGATGCTGTAGATGAATACGTGCGAATAGCTGGAAATACGACACTACAATGCTTGAAGAATTTTTGTAAGTATGTGATTGAGGTTTTTGAAACTCATTACTTAAGAAGACCAACAGTCAATGACACCCGACGACTTCTTCAAATCGGGGAATCCCGCGGATTCTCTGGTATGCTTGGTAGTATCGATTGTATGCATTGGCAATGCGATAAATGTCCCACGGCATGGCAAGGTCAATACACTGGAGGTCATCAAGGTGTACCAACAATGATATTAGAAGTTGTTGCTTCTTATGATTTATGGATTTGGCATGCATATTTTGGTGTTGCAGGATCTAACAATGATATCAATATCTTGGATCGATCCCCGGTATTTGATGAGTTGCTTGAAGGTCAAGGTCCTGAAATCCAGTACACGATAAATGGAAGCACGTATAATATATGATACTATCTTGCAGATGATATCTATCCTGAATGGCTTGTATTCGTCAAAACCATTCCTCGAACAAACATGCTATCCGAGAAAAGAAAACTATTTGCTCAACATCAAGAAGGTGCAAGGAAGGATATAGAACGAGCTTTCGGGGTGCTCCAAAAGAGATTCGCGATTGTTTGCAGCCCGGTACGTTTATGGAAAAAAAGTGAAGTTGGTGATATCATGAAAGCATGCATCATATTACATAATATGATTATTGAGGATGAAAGAGATGATACTGAAATGACCACTAGCGTTAATTATACAATAGTAAGGAATCAAAGAGAAATTCCACAACTTTATACCGGTCGACTTAGAAATTATAATGTAAACCGAAGCAGGTACATTGAGTATCATACGCGAATTCGCAACCGAGCACAATGCCACCAACTGCAGCATGATTTGGTGGAACACATATGGTCGCATTTTGGAGGAGACGCTAATTAAATTTGTGGTAATTTTCTATTTCGTGTGTAATTTTCTATTTCGTGTGGCTGCACTTCTTTTATGTTTTAGCAATTATATATGCAACTAATTATGTTTATGAATGCCTTTAAATTATGTCATTATTTCAAATGTACTCAATTTGTGTCCCATAATTTATATAAGATTAAGGTAACCTTAAAAATCTTAAATAAATAATTATATAAATTGTAATTTTAATGTTATAATAATCAGTAAATATTTAAACTATATATTTTCATAACATATTAAGTTAATAATGTTATAGAAAAAAAACATGAAAATGATTAAATATAAAATAATATGTTAAACTTTTGGTAGATAGTCTGGAGAGAGTCTGAGGGATAAAGTGTAAAACTGGAATGAGTCTGGAGTGAGTCTGAAGAATAAAAAGTAGGTAAAAGTTAGTGGAAAGCTGATGTGGCACAGTCTGAAGTTTGGATTTGGGTATGAGGGATGAACACACCCTAAGTGAGGCTTTCATGTAGTTTTTGTTAGAGATAATCACATTTTCCCTGAATGTATATAGGCTATTGATATGACAGACTATATAGTACTTACTTGAAGCATTGTCTTTGATATTGACTAGTAACTAGCGACTATTTCGTCTGTTTTAGAATAGTCTGAACACTTTTCTTTGCTAAGTTTGTTCCAAATTAGTTTTAACACTTTCATTTTTAGTATGGTCCAACCATTATCGTATTAGTTTTCCAACACCTTGTTTTGGCCCACTAATTCCTTTCACATCTACTTTTCAATAAAAAAAATCCCACCAACTCTTATCACATCTACTTTTCAATAAAAAAATACTCCACCAACTACTATCACGTTTACTTTTCAATAAAAAAAAAAGTTTGATAACCACACTATAACATATCTCCTCAAACTACATGTTCCAACAAGTGTTGATATATTTTTCGGGACAGAAGGAGTACAAAGTCCAGTTTCTCAATTTATGAAGGTCTTACTACAATATACGGACAATAAGTAACCCAATTTTAAAACTCTATGATCATGTTGTCTTGAGCAAGACACGAGAAAAATTGGAGGAAAGGAAGAGGGAATAGAAAAACCAAATGGAGAAACTAGAGGGAAAAGGAGAAAAAGATTTATATAGATATATATTTAAGCCAAGGACATTGTAATTTAATCTCCTTATGTAGCAGCAGTAGTAATGTAGCTACTAGCTAATATGTACTTTGTTCCTTTATGCTTTTAAAGTCTTTCTGCTATCTATTGTACACTACTCATCTAACATTTGCTTCACAGCATTTAATAGTAGGATTTTGGCTACTAATATGGATAGCTGCTATTATTATCAATCTTTCAATCATGACCTTTTGATTTGCTATAGACCACCTTTTCACTTCATACAGTGTTTACCGACTGTAATATGCTAAGTGAGATGCAATTATTTTAACTATCATCAACCTATTCTAATTATCATCAACATAATTGCTTTCAATGGTTTTATAATAACCCATCAAGTCTTAAACCACTTGCAATCTTGTTTTTTTGTCACTTTTTTTTTATTGCTTTTATGAACTTATGATCATCATTGAGAGAATAATGATACAGCTTACCCTGATGAGGGTGCCTGGGCTCATATATATATATATATATATTATCAATACAATAGTACAATGACGAGGATACCCTTAATATCCTCTATTACACCCCCTCAATCTGTGCAGAGGGAACCACGTACAGATTGGACCTTAAGAACTCAAAACGCTGACCAGACAAACCTTTGGTGAAAATGTCAGCAATTTGTAACTCAGTAGGTACATAACGAACAACTAAGTCACCATGAGCAACACGCTCCCGAACAAAATGATAATCAATCTTAATATGCTTGCTACGATCATGCTGAACCGGATTTACAGCAAGATAAGAAGCAGATACATTATCACAAAACAGTTTCACAGGAGCACGGATGATGAGGCCCAACTCAGCGAGTAAAGAACGGAGCGAGAGGGTGTCCTGAACCGTATAAGCAACAACACGATACTTAGCCTCGGTGGAGGATTTTGAAACAGTGGGTTGCTTTTTCGAGCGCCAGGAGATAAGGTTACCACCAAGAAAGATGGCATAACCGGTGGTAGAATGACAACTATCCGGACAACCTGCCCAATCAGCATCAGAATATGCAATCATGATTGACATGGTTTTAGAGGGGCGAAGCCATAGACCATAGTCAGAGGTACCCTGCAAATACCTGTAAATACGCTTAACAACCAACAAGTGAGCAGTGCGGGGGGCATGCATAAATTGGGAAACTAAATGTACAGCATATGTAATATCAGGTCTAGTCATAGTCAAGTACTGTAAAGCCCCAACCATACTGCGATACGTAGTAGGATCGGATAAGAGATCACCATCTGTAAGCGAGAGAGTAGTCCGACTAGGTAGATGTGTGCGAACAGGTTTGACAGTGTGCAGATGAAATTTAAGAAGAAGATCATGAACATACTTCTTTTGACACAGAAACAAACCTTTGGGAGAACGGATAGCCTGAACACCTAAGAAATAGTGAAGATCACCTAAATATTTCATAGCAAACTCCGCAGACAAAAGAGAAATAAATTTGGTGATCAAAGGATTGCCAGTGACAATAATTTCATCAACATATAGAAGAAGATATAGAATGTATTTGCCACGACGAAAGATAAACATAGAAGTATCAGATTGAGAACAAAAGAAGCCCTGTTGAAGCAAAAAACTGCTGAAGCGAAGATACCAAGCTCGAGGAGCTTGTTTTAAACCATAAATGGCTTTCCGGAGGCGACAAATGTGGTCAGGAAAATCAGGATGAATAAAACCTGCAGGTTGTTTCATGTAGACCTCCTCAATGAGATCACCATGTAAGAATGCATTTTTCACATCCAATTGTCGAATGACCCACTGATAGGAAATAGCTAAAGACAAAACCAACCGAACAGTAGTTGATCTAACAACAGGGCTAAAAGTCTCAGAATAATCAATACCTTCATGCTGACCAATCCCGCGAGCAACCAGACGAGCCTTAGGCCTAATCACATGACCCTCTTCATCAGTTTTTATCGTATAAATCCATTTAGTACTGACCAAGTTCTTTGTAGCATCAAACGGTACCAAATCCCATGTTTTGTTGACCAACATAGCATTAATCTCGTCCGCCATGGCTTGACGCCATTTTGGGTTTTTATTTGCCTTAGAGAAACAAGTTGGAGCTTGTTCTTTTTCAAGAGTTGTCAAACTTATTATTGTTTTGGGTTTAAAAATGTCGTCTTTAGCACGAGTTTTCATTTCATGAGTATTGTGTGCAGACGGGACAACAAAAACACCGTGCGGAGGAGATGTATGCAAGGACTCGGAAGACAAAGGATGAGAGGATGAGTGGACGGACGCGAAAGGGTCACAATGCGGCAAAGGGGCAGCACTTGCGGGGGATGGGCCCAGCCCGTCGGGCGCTGACAGGCCATGGACTGGACTAACAGCACACGACGCAGGGGAGGAAGGATCGTTGGGCGCTGGCCGGCCAACGACTAGACCAGCAGCACTCGACGCAGGGGAGGGAGGGCCATCTAGCGCTGGGGACCCAGCGGGTGAACCAGCAGCCAGTGGCGAGGGAATGGCCGACCCATTGGCCGACGGTTGCTCAGCGGGAGAACCAGAAGACGTGCTAGAGGGCTACGGGAAAGAGCGAGGAAGGACGGGGGACCCTAGGGGCTGGACAGAGGCGATAGAGTCGCAAGGGGAGGGGTGTGTGTGCGGTGTAGGCGGGCCAAGGGAGCTAATAGCCGGGACATGAGGGCCAAGGGAGGAGGGAGACGTGTAGGAGACCGCGAAAGGCAATTGGAGAAGAGATGGATCCGTATCGCTAGAGGTAAGAGTAGACGAGGGTCGAGACGACACTAACTCACGATAGGGAAACAACGACTCAATAAATTTCACATGACGACTCACATAGACATGACCTGACCTGGGCTCATAACAGCGATACCCCTTGTAATCCGGAGCTTAACCAAGGAAAACACATTGAACGGACCAGGGAGTCAACTTGTTTGACGGTTTTGCAGAAAAAAAATTGGGAAAACACGCACAACCAAAAAAATGTAAAAACGAGTAATCAGGCGGTTTCGAAAACAATTTTTCAAAAGGAGACAAACCATGCAAGACGGGAGTTGGCAAACGGTTTATGAGGAAAGTGGGGCGTTTGCGAGATCAATCCCATAATTGGCCAGGAAGCGATGACTCAATGAGCATCGTGCCGGCTAGCTCAATTACATGTCGATGTTTGCGTTCAGCAACCCCATTACATCTTGGAAAGGTAAGCGATGAAAATTGCCTAAACAACACGAAACACAATCAAACAAATGACTAGTGGCACAAACAATGGCCTTATTTTGCTTAAGGGCACCTAAAACCTTATCACCACAATGACCGAGACGACGATGCCAAGTAGGACCGGACACAGAAAGGGACATAAGAGCAACTGGCCTCCTAGGATGGTGAGTGAGGGTGATGGGATAGACATTGCCTTGACTAGAAGCCTTGAGAAGCACCTCCCCCGACCGATTGTCCTTAACAAAAACATGAGAACCATTAAAACTCACAGTACAATTGTTATCTTTAGCCAACTTCTGAACTGACATTAAATTAAATTTAATATTAGGACATTGATAGACGGAGTTGAGAACTAAAGGACGACTGTTTGAGTTTAATGTGACAGTACCAACATGTTTAACTGGGATTTGAGTACCATTTGCTACTTCAACAGAAATCGGGCAGTATAAGTAGATTTATTAGATAAAATACCTGAATCGTTTGTCATGTGAGAAGATGCTCCGGAATCAGGAAACCAAGTGGTTTCATTATGCTCACCAGTGGGAAGGCCAACAAGAGCGGCATTGGATGTCTGAGCGTAACGAGATGGACAAGAAACAGCCGAGTGACCTGGATGAAAGCAAATTTGACATACTATATTGGTAGACTGAGAACCAAACACACCCTCAACAGTGGGACTCCCTGCAGACAGATGATTAGTATCACAAGAAGGAAGGGCTACTACAACACTTTTAGATGAAAAAACAGAATTACATATAACTGTACCTCCTGAGTTTTGTGTTTGGGTTTGCGTTTGAGATTGCTTTGCACCCCCGCCACGACCTTTTCCACCTCCACGACCACCTTGTGGTTGATTGTTGTGCGAACCAGTGTTCGAAGAGGATGAGTCAGTCGAAGGAGAGGCACTAGGAGCATGAGCAAGAAATGCTTGATGAGAAGCAAAACCTTGTTCCCGAGCATGGCGACTTTTAATGATATGTTCTTTAATCAATAATTTTTCCTGAACATCCTCAAAACTAAGATTGCCAGAAAAGTGGGTAATACTCGTAGTGAGGGAATCATAATCCTTCCCAAGACCCATGACAGTATGTTGAATTAAGTATCGCAAAGAGACAGGAGCACCAATCGCAGCAAGAGAATCAGCAACCAGTTTAATTTCACGTAAATATGCATCCATAGATTGACTTTCAGTCTTAGCAACATGTTGCAACATGCTTTTCAACTCCATAGAGCGAGCCAAACTAACATTCATAAATCGGGATTGGAGTCTAGTCCATATATGCATAGAAAACATAACATCATGCACCTCAACAAGCATTTCTTCGGACAAAGTGGCAAATAACCATGAACGAATAGTTTGATCAATACGCAACCAATGAAAGTATTCAGGATTCATGGATTCACGATGTTGATGATCAAGCACATAGATCTCAGGCCTAGTAATAGAACCATCAATCATGCCTAATAAGCCATGGGATACTAAAAAGGATTCGAATTGGGTACGCCAAGGCAGATAATTTTCAACAGTCCGAAGAACAGTAGTAACAATATTTTTCACGTTAGAGGTAGATGTGACTAGAGTGGATGATAAGGATGCAAGATTAGGTTGAAGAGTGAAGAAACCTGGCGACCCACCATAACCGGTGGGCGTGTAGTGCTGCGGCAAGAGACCCGGGTGGCCGGCAAACGTCGAACCACCAAAGGAGGGCTGCTGTGGCGAGGAGAAAGTAGGCGCACGAGACACAAGAGGGCCCGAGGCAGCAACCTAGAGTGGAGACATCGCAGCGTCGAAGAGTCGTCGCGGTGTGGGGTGCGATGGAGACCACGCAAACCCGAGTGACTGGCCAACACTCGACGCGCCAAGAGTCGAAGAGATGGCTCTCGGAGCCTGACGAGCCAGCAGGTATGCTGGGCTGCGAGTCAGGGGCGACTGATTGCGGTCCAGCAACACTGGTGATGTGCGGCACAGACGCAGCGACGGTGGACATCGGTTGGGGGATCACGCCAGACGAGGAATCAGAGGCAAAGGCAGCCATCAATACGAACCAAGTGGTGATCACACGAAGTAAAAAGTTGAGCGCGGAAGCGAGAGCAAGGATCGAATAATTAGGGTTCAAAAACTTCTTGCTCTTGGTACCATTAAAGAATAAGGATACGGCTTACCCTGATGAGGGTGCCTGGGCTCATATATATATATATATATATATATATATATATATATATATATATATATATATATATATATATATATATATATATATATATATATATATATATATATATCAATACAATAGTACAATGACGAGGATACCCTTAATATCCTCTATTAATCATAACTAACGAATGCTAATCGAATTTCTTCATTCGTTCCTAACATCACACATTTTTTCACTTACGGGAGATATGGAATATGGATTGCTAGAAACCAAGCAGTGTTTCACCACAAAAGCACGTTTCTGCCGTTATGATTCATCTAGGACTAGGAGATCAACTGTACTAGCATTAAAGATATGCTAGGGGCTAAACTGAGAACTCTTGAAGAGCGACATTGATCTCCCAGAGACTGACACACCCAACAAGAAATGTGCTTGGGATGACTATATATTATGAAAGCAGGCGCTTGGTGGTGTTATAAGTAATGTCTCCTAGAGTTCTCAATATGAGAATACACAAGTTAATTATTACGGCTTAGAATAATTGGCTTACTAATATTGTACTCCTATATTTCTATTTCCCTCTGCCAAATAATATGTAAGCATTCACTTTAGGAATTGTGATATAAATCTTCTTTGAGCTCTGGAGCTGAAACAAACATGCCATGTCTCTGTCCTTACCATTGCTTTCTAACCTGATGTAAAACAGTAGCGTAATTACTGCTTATCGCCTCTTCTAGAACGGACCATGATATGTTGTGAGAAAGGGCAGTAGGGCACTAAGAATGTTGCCACCCATTTTCTGTGGCTGAAATTGTTATATTATACTTTACATAGTGATGGATTATAGCAAAACATTGTTTAATCCTTCTCTACTATGTGATATGCTTATTAGCTATTGTAGATTTCTGGTTGAGTAATCTCCATTTGCTTGTTTTCTTCTAGGATTTAACTTGTGAAGTAGCATTGGGTATTTTCTAAGATTCCAAAACTGGACCATTATCTTGCCAGTAATAAAATGTTAGGAGATAATCTCTTGCAGCTTGTTCTTATACTCCAGGTGCTTCTTTAAGAGGGTTGTTCACTTGTTCAGTTATTCCTCTAGCTGGCCAAACAAGGGGATTGCATTGCCGGATAGGGCATTCTGTCTTTTGATAAACTTGTGTCATTATTCTAGCGTATCAAACTATAACGAACAAAATTAAGGCACTCCTGGAGATTGGAGTATGTGTTTTCAAGTTTGGATAAGTTCCCGTGTCTTATAAGTTGGTTTTATGGTGATAGCATAGAAAGTAGTAAATCTGGTACAAAATCACTATTGTACCTAGTGATGTAAGTGGACTGCGAAAAGTCTAGAGTCCAATCCAGTCCAGTCCAAACTTGTCGGACTGGATTGGACTCAAAAATGTTTGGACTGGACTCGGACTCAAATTTTCGAGTCCAAATATTTTCGGACTGGATTTGGACTCACAACTTTGGAGTTCAATCCAGTCCAAAAAATATTTTAGCATATAATATATTTAAATATATACATATACGTACATATAATGTATATTTAAAAATAAAAAATCTTTAACATTTTTGTTTAATTTTTTTGGACTTTTTAACATTGCCGCTCTAAATTCTATTACCAAGCGCCAAAATTTGCACTTACCCTCCAAAAGTCCAAAATGATAACTGAAAAAGCAAAAGTTACTTTAACCCTTTTGGCGCCTTTTGTATTTTGCAATTTGCATTTTATAACACTTTAAAAATGTATGTAACCTACTTTGTAGAATGGATGTAATGAGTCTAATTTTTCAAATTTCAATGATTCAATCATGACAAAACATTGTGAACCTAAATCGGAAAAATTATTAATATATTATATAATAATCGGACTGGACTGGACTGGATTTGGACTCAAGAAAAAAGTTTCGGACTGGACTGGATTGGATTTGGACTCAAGAAAAAAGTTTCGGACTAGACTGGACTGGACTCAAAAAAAGTTTGGATTGGACTTGGACTCAATTTCTCGAGTCCAAAAAACTTTGGACTGGATTTGGATTTGACAAAGTCCAATCCAGTCCAATCCACTTACACCCCTAACTGTACCCATCCTTATGGGCATTTCTGTTGGATGAAGTTTAAATTTTTTTTTTTAATCTTTAAGTACACATCTTATCCGTCCATTAGTTAATTGATCAGGTAGGAGTGATTTAGTCTCATATACCAGGTACATGAGCTTCACTTTCCTAGTGATCGTCTTGTTTGATAGGCAGCTATATGGAGCAGACTGCCAAACGCTTAACTGACTACAATCTAATGTGATAGAGTATAAAACTATTCCTGAGGATCCAACCATCAACTTAAGCTTTTGGTTGAGTTGGTCCTTTGACATGGTACCAGAGCCAGTGTGTCATAAAGGTCACGGTTTTAAATCTCATCCACCCCTCCTTTCTAAGTGGTATATTTAGCGTCAGGTATGATGGTCGATGGAGGCATGTGCTGCATCCACACTTCAAGCCGAAAGGGCTCTTGCGTCAGGGAGTGTGATAGAGTATAAAACTATTCCTGGGGATCCAACCATCAACTTATGCTTTTGGTTGAGTTGGTCCTTTGACATAATGTGCATGCATCTATATAGAGCAGATTGCCAGTGCCAAACGTTTAACTACATCTTTGTGCATGGAACCTACTAATATGTGTAACAATTGCAACCGATTTAGATGAGAATTCTGCATTATGGTGTGTATTGATGGAGAACAGGAAGGTCATCGCTTATGCTTCTAGGCAGTTAAAACCATATGAGGTGAATTATCCAACCCATGATCTTGAATTAGCTGCAATAGTGTTTGCTTTAAAGATATGGCGACACTACTTGTATGGGGCAATGTGTAAGTTGTACAAGGATCATAAGAGCTTAAAGTATATGTTCACTTAGAAGGAGTTATGTGTAGAGTTTCAGAAACTGTCATTGGAGGTACTAGAAGAGGGAGGTGTTGAAGTATTGTTGGGTTCTTTGTCGGTTCAACCCTCGATCTATGATGAGATTAGGGAGGGTCAATCAAAGGATGAAAAGTTAGAAAACATTCGAAAAAAGATCCAGGAGGGTCAGGTGTTGGATTTCCAAATAGCTAATGATGGAAGTATCCGGTTCAAGGGGAGGTGGTGTATACCAAGTAATAGAGAAGAGTTGAAGCGGAAATTAATGGAAGAAGCTCATAGCTCACCTGGTGGCCAAACATGAAGCGAGAGGTAGCAGAGTTCGTGGCTAAGTGCCTCACATGCCAAAAGGTCAAGTTTGAGCACAAGAGGCCGCAAGGGAAGGTTCAGCCTTTGGATATTCTGAGTTAGAAATGCGATTCTATATCAATGGATTTCGTGTTTGCCTTACCCAGGACTAAGGCTGGAAATGATACGATTTGGGTGGTGGTAGATCGTTTAACTAAATCTGCAACTTTCATACCTATGAAGAGTACTTGGTCGATAGATCAGTTGGCTAAAGCATATGTGAAGTGGGTGGTGAAATATCATGGTGTGCCTAAGGACATTGTTTCGGATCGTGATTCGCGATTCTTGTCCAACTTTTGACAGAGTTTGTAGAAGGCTTTGGGCACTAATTTGTTAATGAGTTCAACTTTTGATCCCGGCTACGAGACGTTCAAACGTAACAAACGATTCGGACTTTAGAGGATATGTTGCGATCTTGTGTTATGGAGTATCAAGGTTCGTGGGAGGATTTATTGGATTTGATAGAATTTTAATACAATAACAGTCATCATGCAAGTATTGGTATGGCTCCGTTTGAGGCTTTGTATGGTCGGAAGTGTAGAAGTCCAGTCTGCTGGAATGATATTAGTGAAACAGTGGTGCTTGGACCTGAATTCCTAGAAGAGATGGTGAAGTAAGTGAAAGTGATTCAGGAAAAGATCAGGGCAGCTCAAGATTGGCAGAAGAGTTATGCTGATTTGAAGCGGAGGGATGAAGAGTTTCAGGTTGGCGACAGAGTATTGTTGAAAATATCTCCAATGAAAGGGGTGATGCATTTAGGAAAAAGGGAAAGTTGAGCCCAAAGTATATCGGGCCATATTATGGCCAAACCCTCATATTGAAGAAGTAACATAGGAAGCTGAAGCGGATATGCGCAAGAAATATCTGGCGTTGTTTTCTGAGGTTAGTTGTCGAGTTACGGGGTCGTAACTCCTTTCAAGGGGGGTAGAATGCGATAGAGTTTCACTATTTTACCATAGTTATTGCATTTTAGCATATTTTTGAGTTATTATATGCATTTTAGACATGAGCATTTGAGTCAGAAATTGCAATTTTGGATTTTAATCCGTTTCTGGAAAGTGATTATGACTTTTTGTCTTAAGTTTCGAGGTCGAAACTTCTTTTAAGGGGTTAGCTTTGTAACATCAATGATTTTTAAAAGTAGCTTTCATTAAAGGCTAATGATATTTAGTAGCTCGATTATGTTATGAGAATTTTGAAGAAAATTGCTTTCAGAGATATAATTCTATTCCAATATATTTTCTATGTTTTAAATCCAAATTAGAGAGGAAATTGTGAATTCACAATTTTGGCCTTGAGCCTTTCCCAATTCTTCCTTCGTGGCATCAAGAGGAAATTGCCACCTCTTTTTCTCCTTCATACGTGTGTGCTAAGAGCAAAAGCCAAATATGCCTCATTCATTCTCTTGGTGTCAATTGCAAATGAACACACACAATCAAGCCTCAAATCAACCATCATAAGATAGAGAATGTTTCTAATTCTTGAGAAAAGAGGAACAAAAGTTGAAGAAAAGGAAACCCCAACTCATCTTCTCCGTCTCTCTCTCTCCTCGGTTACTGGCCGGCTAGCCCAACGCGCCGCCACGAGTTGGCCACTGGTGCTGCTGGTGTTTAGTGGTTGAAGCTTGATTCCTTGCTCTGCTCTTCTTTTGGTCTTTGAGAAAACCCAAATTAGCTTTAGAGAAATTTTATCAAAGGTCTATTATGAAGAATTATTATGGAGTGTAAAGAGAGCTAATGGAGTTATGAATTTATTGGAGTTCTTGAGTATTGGAGCTAAATAAAGGGTTAAGCAGTTGAGGTAATCTTTATGCTTAGCAAATACGTATTCTTATGCCTGTGTATATGAGTTATATTTCTATTTAATTTCCTGAAAGGATTTATACTCTTAACTGCGTTATGGATACATCAATTTTCGTTAGTTGTATTTAAGTTGTGAATTTTAACGTGTAAGTTGAAATAGAGAGTACAACTATTGCTCCTGTTATATGATTTCTACGAATGATCGGCTTTGGGCCAAAAGGATCTTTAGAAAATATTATTTGACAAACGAACTATTTATTCTTTTACTTTTCTTGATATGCAAGGCATCTCGACCAGGTTGGTCAAATGAATTAAGATCCAGTTCTAATTTACTTTCAAAGTATATGTTATAAAATCGATTTATGGAAAAAGGCAATTGTTATCTATGTATCGTGTTTTACGTTATTTTTGAAAGCAAAGGGAGATTTTATGCTTGTGTATGCTAACTCATGAGCTTTTGAGTAAACTATAGATAAGTTATGGGACGATGTTTGAACTATAAAGTACTATTTTGAGTTATACTTTTACAAGGGGAAGAAGTTGTCTGGAGACACTGAAAAACAACACTAAGTTACATATAATATGTTAAGTTCAGCTAAGTAAGTGCTGAGCAAATGCGATAAGTTATGAGCTAAGGGGACATGTCCTGTAAGTCTTGCAAGCAGTACGAAAAAGGTGGGTGACGGCCCTATCAGTTAAGTACGGTGGGACAACCACCCTCTAAGTTAAGTTAAGAAGAGAAGTTAGACAGGGCAAAGTGTCAGGTTGGCCATGCCCTCTCTATTCGTGTTCACTTCCCCTGAATATAAGTAAATAACGTTTTAAAGTTCCTAACTTATGTCCAAAGGAGATTTATGAAGTTAAGTTTATGTATTCTATATGATTAATAAGACACTAGTGAGCAGATATGTTTTCCACTCGAAAATAATCCTTGTATTACGATTTTATATCTGTGGACGTTTTTAAGAAGGTTTCGTGAGAAATATGAATTCTCATACGCTAAGTTGTACCTAATTAATTGTTTATTTCTATTGAGTCATTTTGGCCTTACGTGTGCTTCAAGGAAAACTTATTTTCCAAGAAAGAGGTATAAGTGTTGAACTACGCTAATACCTCATTATTTTAAAGAATCAGGTTCATTATAAGTACCTTTCTGAGTTTAATTAATTTATGAAAATATTTGTGAACTAAAACCGTTTTGACGGGCTGAAGTAAAGTTACCGAGCTTTCCGCTCATTTTAGTTTTTGTTTTGTATTTCTTTCTGCGATTGTGCAGGCATGGTATGGAAAGCTTCAGATATGCTAAAGAGCTAGAGGAGCTTTTGGACAAGAGTAATTGGATCTAGTGCCAGGGAAACTCTTTGTGACATTGGGTTGTATTTCATTTTGAGATCTTTGTAAAAATAAGTATATAATTCTTTGAGGTCTGATACAAGACCGTTGTGTTGTGGGCCCATAACCCACAGGTCCAGGATCGATTTGTTGACTATGTTTCCGCTGCAAGTAAGGGATAGTAAATTGAGCTTTAATTAACAATAATTATGATTTATGAATGTTAAGCGTGTTTAGCTAGCAGCTCGGAGGAGTGGGCTGTTACAATTGGTATCAGAGCATGACTATTTTAGGGTTGTTGTGGTCTTCATATCATGACATACGGGTTGAGATTGGTTTATGGGATTATTTAAGAGTTAAGCATATGTGAATTAGCATGAGTTGATAAGCTTGGAGATCCGAATTTCGATTTGTGGAATTAAGAAGTATATAGATTATTGAGCTGTCATAAGGTAAATGTTAAGAATTTGGGTTTCAAAGGTTTTGATAGTTATGTGAGTACGTGTTTAGCATATGGAGTGAGATGACTTTCATTAATTTCAAGAAAGGTTCATGCTTCTAAGTCCACTTGTTGGCAATTATTGTTACCCCTTGATATAGATCCGTGATGGGATGACTAGCTTGGGAGGGGGTGTGCACACTTACGAAAAGGAAGGGGAGATAAGAAGAGGAATTGTTTTCAAGATTAGTTTAATCCAAGTTATTTGGAAAGAGTTTATTCTTAAAAAGTTATTCTTGAATTATTAGTGATGGAGTTTTCGAAAATATAAATTGTTATGAACTAGCTAGCAAATGTGTTAATTATCTAGTACATTTCGTACTCAGTTTTATACTGACGCGTATTTCCTTTTTCCTATTTGGCTTTGCCCTGTTTACCTATTTGGTAAGCAGTTTTGCAGGTGAATTTTGGATGTGCATGGAAGCATACTAGGAAGGGGATCTTCACCTAGATTAGGGTGTTTTATTTGTTTTGAGTTTGAGACAATATTTACTTTTATTAATAAAGAAGTATTATTATTTTTGGTTAAAGTATTCCGCTGCAAGTTATTTTGTTAGTTAGTAGTTGGTTGCCGAAAGCGTGTTAGTCACGTGGCGGTAATACTCCTAAATTACTTAAATATTAGTTACTAAATTATTTATTTAAAAGTGAGTAATTTGGGGGTGTTACAAAGTGGTATCAGATGGGTACAACAAGATCATCACTTGTTTCATTGTCACTCTCTACATTGAATGGATCAAAGAGATGGCTAGTGTGAACGGTCGCCTTTTTCGACTTATCAGATGAGAGTTGTTCCATATTTGAGAAGCAATGAATGATGGCTCGCGTTCACCCAAAGCAGTTGAGCCAAACACAGGGGTTTCACGCTCCTTGTGTGAATCAGGCATGATGGATGATTCAGCAGCAGCAGGCTTAGAGAGTTTTCTCTACCTGGTAGGAACATTTGCAGTTCGAAGCTTTGCTGCGGCGGCAGCGACAACAACCTTTTTCATTCCTCTGGTGCGAAAACCAAGAGTCATGTCATCCATAAAGTCATCCAATGTTACAGATTTTCGCAGGGTGTCGGCAGAGTTTTTAGAAGATTGAAAGATGTTCTTGCTTGAGGCCATTTCTCAGATTTGTGGTTGATGACGAAACAGAGATGAAAGGTAGAGATAGTCCTACTGGGCGTGCCAAAATTTGTATACACAAATTTCGAGTCAAAATATACAAGACAAGAAACAAAGTAACAAAGAAATTTTATTTCAATTAATGTATTGAGTGCAATCTCTGTAAACAATTTATAATTAAAATAAACTAATTAAGTCCTCCGATTTTGTTCCGTAGCTGGAGAGTGACACGTGTTGATGTCGACCTGGAGTTGAGTGTAGAGTGACGTTTGTGAACGTCAACTTGAGTTTGAGTGTGGGATGACGCTTTGTCAACGTCAACTTGAGTATGAGTTTTGTTTGAGTGTATTCGAATGAGGGCTGACAAAAGCTTGAATCTCAATCGAATTTGTTTAAGTGTAGTACATGAACAGTCGGCACAGATTTGATGTGCTTGTTGACTATTTGCAGAGAGAATTCCAAGAGAATTTTATGAGCTCTTGAGAATAATGATTTTCTGGTCCCCTCAACTGAAGGAGGTGAGGTCTATTTATAGGGAATGGAGATCCCTTCATGGACTTGGTAGTTTATGGGCTTGGGTCCGTTTATGACTTGGAAGTCTTTTTTTACCTTTGCCATTTTGACCATCCTATCTAGACTATAATATTGACTAGCCCAAATAGTTGACAACCCGAATTATGTTTGTTTGATTTAATTTGGATATTTTATTTAGGTGGGCTAAATTAATTAAACTAGGCTAATTATATTTATTTTAGCTCAGTAATAATCTATTTATTTTAATGTAAAAGACTAATAAATTTTTAGTGTCTACAGTGGTGTCAGAACCATTGTGTGGGATGTCAATTATGTACATATCTTCTCCGTATGGAAAAATGAGTGGATATTGCATGGCCATGAAACTTGGGTGATTTTATGATATCCTTTGGAGACGACGACTTTTCTCTTCTACTATCACATCTCGGGGCCCACTTTCATTGTCATTGTTACCCACAATCAACGCTGCAAACTCATTGCTACTTGGTAGGTTGTATTGTCTACCATCTTTAGAACGGGTAGCAATTAAACGAACCTGCAAAGGTTGCATATCAATACCAGAGAAGCGCTCCCTAGCCATTCTGAAGACTTTTGCTAGTTCATTGTGCTCATCTAGCATTCTCGAAAGCCCCTCAACTATTTGGGGGTCGAGATCACCTGCGGCATTGTTCATCAATGAGCTGATCCTGTTTCTTACTTCATTGCTCGGATCATGGACATAGAGTTGGGTGAATCTTGGTTGTTCTCCATCAGGTGGTAACAAAGACCCAATCTTATGGTAGTTCTGACCATGGATTTTGAATATATAAGGACCCCTTCCTCTATTAATTTTTCTGTCTACTTACCCTCCCATTGATGTGAATGCAAATATAGAGTTGTATGCTCTAATGCAATCCTTTAATTTTGTTGAGGTCCCACTGTAAGGGTCAAGGAGTGCCTTTAGGTACTGGGGTGGTTCTTTAAGCAACGACAGTCGTTTGACCTTTCATTTTTGGGAACAAATATTGTACTTGGGATGGTCTTTGGCCCTCTCACTTTTTACTCTTTGCTCTATCAAAACTCTTGCACCGCAATCCAGGTAAAAGTGTTTAGGGCCACCAAAGTTCCATGGTATTGTGTACTTTCCTTTTTAGAGGTAGAAAAGAAAAACAGGGGTGAATTTAACTTGGGTTAAAATGTTTGTTCTCAATTTTTGTAATTACCAACTGTAAAGTAGGACCTTTGGACTTACTGTGAAGCAGTGCATGTGTTGTTGATGTTTAACCTTGTTTTGTGGTTTTTCTGTTCTTGTTGTTGTTGGCATCCACTGTTTTTAGATAAGAGTTTTATATTTTTAATAACCAGTTAGTTCGTTAGTACATGTTTAAGTAAATTAAATATTGCATCTATAATATAATGAAGCTACCTCAAGTTAAGGTCGGTGGGGTGTAACTGTGTCTGTCGGATTGTGTTTCATTGGTAGACATCTTAGTTTCATCTGGTGGTGCTTGAGTATATTGACTCGACGTCTTGAGGAGGATGTGGGTTCTCTATTGTCAGTTCTTGTACGTCGTCTTGTTGGTGTACTTGAACCAATCTCACTATTGATTGCGTTACTTGTCTCCCCTACAAATGTATGTATATTTAATTTAACTTAGTTATTATGTGATATCTTCCATTTTTGTTATATATTATTAGTTTTAGTACAGGATTGACCAACCTGTTAATGTCGTAGGTTGGTGTGCTCTTTGCACCTGAGTCAATCTTGAGGGCATAGGTGCATTTGTCCAACTGATTGGTAGATGTTTTGGTCTTGAATTTGTCGTTGTATTGTGGCTCAGGCTAAGATTTGTGGCTCTGTTTTTCCTTTGTATGAGAATGAAGCGTCGTAATAGTCTATTGTGTCTTGCTTGATCTTTTCTATCCATACCTGATTTTCTTTTCATCGATGACAATCGGTTAGACATACACCAAGTTTATTTTCAACAAAAGTTCAATTTTTTTGATATAAAACTTGCATTTGTTTTATTAAATAGGCTAACATACATTAGTTGATGAGATATTTAAAGAAAAATTTAAACCACGTAAACCAAAGAAAGATAATTGTGTTCTAAATCTAAAATTGGACCTCAACCAAAGGAAAATGGTAGTCATTCCTCATGAAGCTGGAGCTTTTTATAGTTTTTGGGAAGTTGCATCAGATTTATAGTCCAATAAGTCTTTGGCCTTGCGTAACTCTTCAACTAAGGCTTTGTTTTCCCAGCATAGATCCATATAGTTTTGCTTTAAGGTTTCGAAATTCATTTCTTCCTTTACTCGTTTAATGTCTGCTATACGGCAAGCACAAATTTAATTAATTACCCAAGTTATGTTCCCATTGTAAATATAGTTTGTTGCAACGCTCAAATTAAAAAATGCAAGACTACATACACCCTTTATCATGGGCAACCTGAAAAAAATTCTTGTCAATTACTTTGGATGGACATACTGTATGTAGTGAACCTGTGTGCTGCACTTTTGAAGCGAATAAGAGGTTGGATGACCTGATCCCCTAAGCAAAAGCTATAACCTGTAAGTGAGCAGGTGATTTGAGGAGATGCCATAGGAGTTTCCTACCTAGAGTTTAAGGCCTAAGGGGCATGTTTAACGATAAAAGATGGACCTGTAAATCAACCTTGAGAAAAACAGGGGCAGGATGCCAGGAGCTTCAGAGTAAAGGCTATAATAAATATTGTTTTGATGATGCATCCATTCCCTTATCTATGAGTGAGAAAGGAGAAAAATCATCATTTAGGTGATTATAGCAATAATCTAAACATAGAAAATGGAAAGACAAACCAAAGTTTCACAACATACACATTAAACAATGCATGCCAACCAAGGTATCAAAAGATGGATCCCTTGTCTATCAATTCTATTTGAAATACATATGATAGTGTAATGGACGAGAAAAGGCAGCTAACACGTTTCGTATCCTTTTTATGGATTGTATTGGTGATCCCTGGAGTGCCCCTGAACACTTCAGTAGGACTACATATATCCCTTTTTGGTTGTCTAAATAATGTTGTCCCAATGAAGCGTTTGAGGGAGTTCTGGGGAGCACACAATGAGATTAAAGGACCGGACTTCAATTTTTACTTGCTAAATATATGCTTATCACTCTTGTATGGGTATAACCCAAAGTACGTTAGCGGACCTCACTGAGGAGTCCGCGAACACAGTGACGGACGCGAACATGCAAATGTCGCCTACAGCTCTAACAAAGTCAGTTCATTGAAGTGGTCCGACAACGTTGGCAGTCGCCCAACAAGACAAAATAGAGGAGTCTTCCCTTCTGTCAGATGCACCACAGCCGTACACGTGTAAAAGGATTACGCACCCTATCAGAGGAATAGTACTTCTATAAATACCCCACTAGTACTATTCTGCAGGTACATTCTCTCACACTGACAATTCTTATCTCTCTCTAAATCCTATTTGGACACGTGCTGACTTGAGCATCGGAGGGAATTTCCTCGCATCCCCCCCGAGGGTAGTTCACGTTTGTTTCCTGTGCAGCTATTCACCAGTGGACGCCAACTCCAATCCATGACGGACTCTTTTCAAGACCGTCAACCGTTTCTTAACCGAAGCAACTTGGCGCTAGAAGGAGGGGGCCTCCCATCTTTGTGAACGCTATCATGGATAGAGCAAACAATGACAGCCGTGATCCATCAGGATTTGAAACCGGGCAAGGATCTACGCCACCCATCATTACTTGACCACTCGGTGCACCTCAGTTCAGCACCAGGATGACCGAGAACGTCAATGAGCAGCAAACTCCTGAGAACAATGTGTCTCAGGTAAACACTGGTGGCGGATCACTCAACCTGGCTTAATTAAATCAATTCTCTCCTGAGCAGCTACAAACTGTAGCGTCCTTTATCCAAATGTTACAAGCGGGTACTCCTTAGCCTAACAACACCCCTACTCCTAATGCAAGAGGTGGTCAACTTCGTAGGCGGATGGCGCCCATGACTGGTCGCAAATAGCCCACCAGTAAGGAGATTTTTGTACCTTCACTCAAGAAGGACGCCAGATGGAGAGACTAATCGATGATCCAGAGTATGAAGAAGCTATCCTAGAGACTGAGGATCTCAACAACTCTGAAGATGAGAATCAAAGCCGTTCTCATCGAGAATGTAGCACCAATGGTGCAAGCAACTATTCTGCTGGCGGGCACTTGCTAATCAAGCCTAAGTTGTCTCCCTTCATTCCGAAAATCTTGAATCACCCCATGCCAAGGATCAAGATGCCGTCCTACAAGTATGACGGCAACTCAGATCCGGATGACCATGTTGCAGCTTATGAAGGGCACATGTACTTGTACAACCAGGTGGACGCCATCTGGTGTAAAGTTTTTCCATCTACTCTGACTGGGATTGCCCAGACGTGGTTTAAGAGTATCAAGGCGGGTAACGTTTCTAGTTTTTCTCAGCTTTCATCTATGTTCAGCACTCACTTAGTAAGAGGCGTCGTGAGCGCACAACTGGCGAGTTATTATCTATCAAGCAGCACGAGACCGAGAGCCTACGAGATTTCGTCGGTCGCTTTAATGCTGAAGCGGTTACTATCCCTCGTCTGCAACAGGACGTGGCCGTATTAGCTTTGATAACTGGTTTGAGAGAGGGGTTTGCGTTCAGAAGTTACCTAGGTCTCAAGACCTTCACGTCTCTGGAACTAGTTCTAAGGAAAGCAAATGACTTCATCTGAGGTGAGGAGTTTGATAAGGCCGTGAGCAGCCAAAGCCGCGAGCCTGAGAAAAAGAAGGATGTGAAGCAGAAGAAAGAAAAAGGTCGCGAGAATGATCGCGGCCGAGATGAAAGAAAGCAAGAATCAAATGTGGTCACGAAAGGCAACGACCGCGAGAAGAGTGACCGTGAGAGGTATGAATACAAGGATAAGTTCGATGCGTATACACAGCTCACAACCTCAAGAGCTCAAATATACCTGATGAACAAGGACAGCGACAGATGGCAACGTCCAAAGCAAATGTTTCACAAAAACCGTGATAAGAGCAAGTGGTGTGACTTTTATGGTGATCACGGTCACACTAACGAGAATTGCAGGCATCTAAAAGATAACCTGGAGGATCTGATAAGACGGGGTTACATCACTCAATACAAAGCTCAGTCAAAGAATGGGGATGTGGTAAAGCCTAATAACCAGAATGTGCAATCGCGGATTACTGAAATCCATGTTATAAGTGGTGGTCCGATTCATGGCGGCAGCGTGAACGGAGCAAAGGCATGCCTGAAAGAGTTCAGGCACCAGGTCAATTTCAATGAAAGTATGCAATGGAGAAGGCCGCCAGTGATGCCTGCCATGTCTTTCACAGTGGAAGACGCGAAGCACGTCATCTACCCCCATGATGACCCTCTGGTGGTCACATTGAAAGTGTCCAACTGCGTGATCCATAGAATTCTCGTAGACGGAGGAAGTTAAGCGAATATACTTTATTTCTCAACCTTTGAGAAGCTGATGATTGGCCGGGAACACCTGAAGCCTGTACGTTTCCCAGTGATAGGATTCATGGGGGCGTCAGTGATTCCTGAAGGGCTGATAACTCTCCCGGTCAGGGTTGGAGAAGGTGAATGCGCCAGAGATGTGATGCCTGAATTTTTCGTTGTTGATGTACCCGGTGCTTATAATGCTATTATCGGACGCCCATTCATTCATGACGTCCAAGGGGTGGTGTCAACTTACCATCTGACAATGTTGTACGTTTCCAACCTTGGGACGACAGCAAAATTAAGAGGAAATCAAGAAATGGCAAAATCATGCTAATTGACAGCTCTGAAGCAACCGGCAAGAAGAGTTCCGGTAGAAGATTTGAATCCGCCAACTCGGAAACAGAGGCGAGCTTAGAGAAGAACTTTGGCAAATGAAGCGGAGTGCGAGAAGGGGGATGAGGAGATGATGGAAATATTGATGGAAGAGCTAGAGTCGAGGCCTGAGAATGTGCCAAGACCCAAGCCCGACGGAGAAATAAAGCAGGAAATGTTGGCTGAAGATCCGATGAGAACAGTTGCTGTCGGAACGGACATGGACCCAAAGGTCAAAGTAAACCTGGTGACTCTCCTACGAGAAAACGCGGACGTCTTCGCGTTCTCGGTGGATGAGATGCCGGGAATAGACCCGCCCGTAATGGTACATCGTATGAATGTCGAAAGCACTGTCCGCCCTATTAAGCAGAAGAAGCGGAATTTTTCAGTTAAAAAGAACAAGGCCATCAAAGAGGAAGTTGATAAGCTGCTGGCGGCTGATTTCATTGAGCCGTGTGATTACCCGGAATGGTTGGCCAACGTGGTCATGGTGAAGAAAATCAGCGGCCAATGGAGGATGTGCATAGATTTCACAGACCTCAATAGAGTCTGCCCGAAGGATTGCTATCTGTTATCGAGAATAGACCAGTTAGTAGACTCTACTAGCGGTCATGCATTGCTAAGCTTTATGGATGCATTCTCGGGCTATCATCAGATCAGCTTGCTTGAAGCCGACAGAAAGAACGCAGCATTCATCACGGATTGTGGTGTGTACAATTATAAAGCAATGTCGTTTGGGCTCCGTAATACAGGAGCGACCTACCAAAAGCTGGTCGACAAAGTATTCGCGGATCAAAGGGGGAGAAACATAGAGGCATATGTTGACGACTCCATCGTCAAAAGCAAAAATGACCGTGAACACTTAGGCGACCTGGAAGAGACTTTCAAAACATTGAGAAAATATAAGATGAAGCTCAACCCAAAGAAATATGTCTTTGGGGTGAGAGCAGGGAAGTTTTTGGGTTTTTTGGTAAGCAAGAGAGGGATTGATGCGAATCCGTACAAAGTTCAAGCCATCGTGGATCTACCTGAGCCAAAAAGCGTCAAAGATATTCAGAGGCTGACGGGAAGAATGGCAGCCCTCACTCGATTCATTTCAAAATCAGCAGACAAGGCTTTGCCGTTCTTTGCACTGCTAAGGGGGAACAAGAAGTTCGAGTAGGGAGAGGAGCAAAGCAAAGCATTCCTGGCGGTAAAAGAGCATCTGAAGAGCTTACCCACCATTACAAGGCCTGAGACTGGGGACACATTGCAATTATATATCTCGGCCTCGTCTAAAACGGTCGCGGCCGTGCTGTTGGTGGAAAAAGAGAAGAGGTAGCAACCCATATACTTTGTCAGCCACATCCTTAACGGTCCAGAGAATCGTTATCAGTTGGTTGAGAAGATAGCTTTAGTTGTAATAATTGCCGCCAGGAAGCTCAGGCCTTACTTTGACTGTCATCCTATCCAAGTTCTGACCAATCAGCCATTAGAAAAAGCTTTACAGAAGATGGATAGTTCTGACCGCAAACTGAAATGGACCGTTGAATTATCAGAGTACGACATACAGTATAAGCCCAGGACCGCCATCAAAGCGCAGGCCCTGACAGATTTTATTGTGGAAGCCTCATATGAGGAAGAAGAAGTGGAGCAAAAAGAAACTTGGCTACTGGAAATTGATGGATCTTCCGCTGTTAGCGGATCCGGGGCTGGCTTAGTGATAACCAGCCTAGAGGGGAATTCATACCAGTACGCCATCAAATTCGCCTTCCCGGCGTCAAACAATGAAGCAGAATATGAAGCAGTAATTGCTGGCTTAAGAATGTGTTTGGCGGCGGGCGCTAAGAACGTACTCGCAGTTGGTTAGCGTGCTAAGAAGAGAGTTTGAAGTCAGAGAGGCCAACATGCTAAAGTACGTAGAAAAGGCCAACGAGTGGATTGCTCAATTGAATCATTTTGAGATTCAAGCAATACCCAGAGCCGAGAACACAAAAGCAGATGCACTCTCCAAATTGGCCAGCTCTGACTCATTTAGCGTTGAGAGGACCGTCACGGTGGATATCTTGAAGGAAAAGAGCATCACAAAAAAGATCGTGACCGTCAACAGCGTAAACCAACAGGGAGAATGGTTTAATGAGCTGGTGGCGTATAAGCTGACGGGGACACTACCCAATGATCCTTCGTCCGTCAAGAAGCTGAAGCGACAAGCAAGCTGGTACATCAAATACCAAGATGAGCTGTACAAGAAATCATTCAGCCTGCCTTTGCTCAACTGCACAACTGTATGGGAGTCCGTGAATATTCTCGAAGAAATACACGAGGGTATTTGCGGCAATCATATCGGGGGCAAAGCTTTAGCGCTGAAGGCATTGAGAGCTGGGTTTTACTGGCCAAGTATGCTGGCGGATGCCCAGAGTTATGTCAAGAAATATGATAAATGCCAGAGATATTCTCCCGTCATCAACATGCCCGCCAATGATTTTCAACCCATCCTATGCCCAATTCCGTTCGCTCAGTCGGGGATAGACATCCTGGGACCGTTCACCACCGCGACAGGAGGTAGGAGATTCCTGATAGTGGGATCTGATTACTTCACAAAATGGATAGAGGCAGAGCCGACAGCAAAGATAAAGGCAAATCAGGTCAAGAAGTTCATCTGGCAGAACATTATGACGAGATTTGGGATTCCAATGGCTATCGTATTTGACCATGGCGTCCAATTTGATTGTCGTCCCATACAAGCTTTCTTAACGGACTTTCGTGTGAAGTTTGCATACTCAGCCGTTTGCCACCCTCAGAGCAACGGACAAGCAGAGGCCGCAAACAAGCAAATCTTGAAGGCCCTGAAGAAGAAGCTAGATGAGTTCAAAGGAGGATGGGCCGATATGGTACCAGCCGTGCTTTGGGCAAATAGAACGACAGATTAAGAAGCAACGGGAGAAAGCCCTTTCAAGTTGACCTTTGGTGCGGAAGCAGTGTTGCCGGTAGAGGTGGGTTTGCCCTCTTATCGAATCAAGCACAAAGATCTTGAGAAGAATGATCAGGTGCTCAGGGAACATCTAGAATTCTTGCCAGAAACGAGGCTCGTGGCGGAATTGAAAGCAGCTGCCTACAAAGACAGAATCAGTAAAGCCTACAACAAGAAAGTCTTGGAGAGGCCATTAGATGTTGGCGACCTAGTCCTTCGCAGAACAGCGGCCACTGGCAAGGCGCATGTTGAAGGAAAGCTGACTGCTAATTAGGAAGGTCCTTACGTCATTGCCAAGAAGCTTGCTCCCGGTTCCTTCATTCTCAAGGGCATGGATGATAAGGAACTTAAGAACTGCTGGAATGCTAGTGTCTTAAAAAAGTACTATGTTTGATTTCTAGAATGTAATAGGCCGAGAGCCACCTTTCATTACATAAATAATACGAGCTTCTGCTAGCGTTCCATCAATCGTCCAATTATTTTCATGTATATTAATGGACCACATGACATGTCAACATATTAAATACTAACGACCATATAACAGGCATAAACGTTAGAAAAGCCATGACAGGTTCAAAGTGCATTAACTGTCATATGACAAACCTAGCACAAAACAAAAGCCATATGACAGGCTCAAAGTGCATTAACGGTCATATGACAGACCTAGCACAAAACAAAGCCATATGACAGACTCAAAGTGCATTAACGGTCATATGACAGACCTAGCACAAAACAAGCCATAGGACAGGCTCAATTGCAATCGCGGTCATATAACAGACCAAACGTTAATCAAAGCAAATTAATAGATAAAAGATGCCAACGGTCATGCAACGATCATACAAAGATTAAAGCATTAGAAAAACAAGGTATAACCAAAATGCAAAAGTACTTTTCCATAAATTTAAAGCTACCGGCTTGGCGGCCAACTACGATAGAAAAAGATGGCGGCCAATAAAAAGGCTTTCAGTTGGAATCAAGTACTTGCAAATTAAAACATAAATTCATTGTTTACAAATGCCAGCATGGGCCGAATTGAGTGTTAAGCGAAAATATTCAAATAGTTACAGACTACAAACTATTGGAAGAACAGGAAGAGCAGATAGAAGACGGCCAAAAACTTCAGGAGGGAGGGGCTTCTTGAGTTGTCTGCTCTGGAACGTCCCGAGGATCCGCATCAGCAATAGCGTCCTCACCGGCGAAATTTCGATCCCCCTCAAAAGGCGTAAGATGTTGCCGCCAGCTTGAGCGTCCTCAATGACGTTCCAGTCAAATCCTGGAACAGACTTGCAGACACATCTCATGGAGGCCGCCCATCGTACCTCTTGTGGAGGGCCGCCGCATACTCATCAGATTGTTCAAACTCAACAACAGCCTTGGCGGCCCCCTGGCCTCAGCCTCAGAAGCAGCATCTAGGACGGCAACCTCCTTCTCAGAATGGGCGGCCTCTAGAGCCTTGGTCAATGCAGCAACATTGTCCTCGGTCTCCTCCAAAGGCTGCACGACCGCGGTCTTGGCCGCTAACTTTTCTTCCGTCTCCTTCAGCAGATCCTGGCAGGTCTCAAGAGATTGCTTGTAGCTGTCCGCCAATCTCTGGTACTCAACATACTGCTCAATCAGCTCCATAGCAGCATTATTGGCCTGAAAAGAGAAAAGAAGGGCGTCAACAGAAATGCAGAAACAAATGACATAAAATAACAATTAAGTAAAGAAACATACCACAAGCTGGTCGTGAGCCAGCCTAGCAGCAGGAGTCACCAAGGACCCTGCCGGCCTGTCCAGGGGCAGCTGCATGCCCTTCAAAATTCGATAGGCAAGAACGCCACCGTTCTCAGGAATATCGGCATACAGCGATTCATCCTCCCTGACGTCCCACTCAGGCTAGTAAATTTTGCCTGAGACGACAGACCGCCTGGCAAAGGAGGCGCCACTGAGTCGCTTAGTGGCACTTCCTTCTTTTCAATCCACTCACCAAACCGAGAAAAAATGCCAGGAGATAAGCTTGATAGAAAACTTTGAGATGTGATCATCTCCCGAATTTTTTGGCGGATGGTGGAGTAAGAGCCTGACAGCCAAGTAGCGCCACTCTGGTGGCCGGGACCCGTGGTCGCAACCTCAACATGCTCCTGGCCCTCAGAAGGAGCATTCACGTCCAGGTCATCCACTCGGACGACCTGATTTGCAGGGGCGGAAAAATTTAGGCGGGCGCGGATGTGTCGTCGTTGTGCACCGCACCCGGCCAAAGATAAAATTTCTCCTACTCTCTTTTACACTAAGATAGTATAATGGAAGTAGGGGTCGTATCCACAGGGAAACAGGGACGAGTTTAGTATTCAGCGTGATTCGAAACCTAGATTAAGCTAAGGGCCGAGAAACCTAATAATAATTACAAAGGGGGGTTTCAAGTAGATTTACGAACAAACTAAACTACAACTAACATATAAACAAAATGAGAAATCAATACGGGAAGATCTTGAATCCGATTAACATCCACTTCAATTCATTATCGATCCTTGAACCTCCACTCTAATTATTTCCATGATTATCTATTGTTGAGAATTAATCTCGCGTTCTCCTTATTCTTAGTTGAATAGCACGATCAGCGTGACTATAAAACCCTAACCAAAGGATAACCTAGTCCGATAGCGTCTAAGTTCAATCCAATAGCAAGCAATAAACACGAGAGAACCAACAGGACCGCTAACGTCATACAAGCGATAAACATTCAACAGGTTAATTCAATTTCCCCAAGAAATAACCAAGATGATCGGCATTCCGAGTTACTCCCTAGTTTGCTACCAATTGATAAAAGAATAAAACAATCCGATTCTATTCTTAAATCTAGCATTAGATTAATTACACAATCAAACTAGTAACATTCCTAGCATAATCATGCAAAAATCATAGAAAGCAAGCATAGAAATTAAACCATAATCAAAGGAACTAAATAGAGAGGAAAGATCTCACAATAATGCTTGAAGCTCCATATTAATCTCGTTCAAGAACGGTTCAAGCTACAATTGGCATAGCATAAGCCAATCCCATAATTGAAATCTACAAAAACTAAACTAGAAAATAAAAACTAAAAGAGAAGACAACAAGAGAGGAGTGGAGTTTTGGAGACTCCCTCTCCTTGTGGCTGCTGCCCCCTCGGTCCAAAAATCAAGTTTAGTATTTATATTAAAGCTCAAAAATCAGCCGACATTTAGACCGACCTAGGGGTCGCGCAGGATCCGCCAAGACCGGCCGTTTGTTAGCAGATGAATCTGCCGCAGTTTGTTCTCGCGACCGTCTACTGGTTCCGCTACCCCTAGCCATAGGCCGAGAAGTAGAAGACCTGAGGGGGACGGCAGTAGGCTGGCCGCCAGAACCGGCAACAGCGACACCCTGAACAGGGGTGCGACCCACAGTCACTCCACCGCGGCCACGACGGATGTTCTGAGGGCCGTTACGATTTCCTCCCCGGCGGACGTTAGTGTTGCCGTGCATGGTCTCGTATTCTTCGGAAGGAGCTGGCTGCAAGTTGGTTAACGGCTGAAGATTCTCGTCGACACAAAGGGCGTCGAGATCAAGATAATCAAAGCCTGCAAACGGCAAGAGAACAGTAAAAAAAAAAGACACGTCATCAGAAGGACCAGTCCGATAACAACACTTACCGTTTCCATGGGTATGACAAAGTAGCATGGCCGACAAGGGCCGATTCCCGAGGATGTACTTGGAATGAGGAAGCCAGTGCTTGGGCTCCTTAACTTTAACCTCCTTCCCGTCCTCATACGTAATTATATAGTCTTCGGTATCAAAATAGTCGAAGGCCGTTAATTCATCCCCAGTTAACGGGACCAAAGGCAAGTGCTCCATATGAGGACGGGGTTTAGTGAAGTGACGACGCACGGGGTAGTCCTCAGGTATCCGCAACCAAAAGAAGGCATCCTGCCAACCCTTCAGACCGGTCATCTTAGGCTGAACAGTCATTTTCTTGTCGGCCGTAGTTAACGACCACCAACCCGCTTGTTTAGAAGACACATTCTTCTTCAACCAGTGAAGATGGCGGAATAGGTTCAACGTTTGCGGAAAATCCAAAAAGCGAACGGTCCAGATGTACGTAATCAAGTTGCGGACCGCCAATGGAGTGAGTTGGGCCAAGCATACATTAAATGCATTCAAAATCTGCACTAAAAAAAGTCCAAAGGAAGGCGATAACCGATAACCTTCAGGAAAATCATATAAATCCCGAGCAACTCTGGGATAGCCAAGACTGATGGCATCCAGACGCCAAAGTTCATCAATCTCCACACTAAGAGGACCGGCACTAAAATCATCACGAAGCCAAAGAGCGCGGGAACTCGAGCCGACATCAAGCTCTTCCTCAACAATGTCGTCCCCCATTTCATTGGCGTCCTCAATCCTCTTCTCGGTGGCATGGGAACTCTCCCCAATCACATGCTCCGACAAAGGCACGCTGGTGCCAATGTTCGCGGTCATGGAATTAGTCGCGTCTTCAGTAATGCGAACGACGGGACTGGCAGGAGCGGATCGATGTTGGTAAACGGACTGTTGATTGGCCATGATGGTCGCAATAGAATCACTGTCGTCACCTAAATCAATGATAGGTGGGTTATGGGCCACAGATTTGTGTAAACGGTCATAAAAGTCAGCAGTCACCTCGACCCCAGCATCTGCTAGGCTATCTAACCAAGCATGCTCTCTAAGGGGGGCAACATCAAGGCCGAGAACGGCATCGGCTGGCGGACTTCTAACGGATCGTCTAGCAAGAATTTGATGCCTAAGCTCCCTAAGCGTCTGCCTGTCACCGCTTTGACTAGCGGACAGGTATCTCCTAGTCAAGTTATGCTCCTCAGGAGTAGCAAGGTCGTTAAGGAATTTCGACCTGAGTTCTCTTTCTCTCTCGGACGTGAGGGGTATGTCCGCTAACATCCTAGTCCTCCCCACAGGGCTAGAATCTGAGGAAGGATTGTTATCGGCCAGGGGGGAAGAGGGTTCACTCTCGGTCATAAACACATCACTAGGGGTATCCTGGCTATCAAACTGGTCGGACATGATGAAAACGCAAAGAAACTTAAGGAAACTTGGAGAAGAAATGAGGAAATACCTGGAAAAGAAAAGTCGCCGGAGAAAAGTAAAAGCAGGGAACAAAAGTTGTCGGAAAAAGACGAACGAAGTTCCCAAGAGCAGAGTTGCGCAGAAATCTAGGCCTTGAACCAGAAAGTCACCGGAAAATGAGAATAAAGCACCGTTGAAGAAAGACCCAGAAAAAATTCGTCTAGAAAAGACGAAATTTTTAGTGAACCAGAACCGGAAAGTAAAGACGAAGATTTCTAGAACTTTTCAGAGCAATTTGAGTGCAAAAGGTTCAGTTTTTAAGCAAGTAAAGCTTTGGCTATGGAGGTTTGTCAGAGAAAACTAGAAATGAAGAAAAGAAAGTTGGAGAATATGATAACAGATCCGGAAAAAATACAACTGTTCCCATATATATGTGATGAGCGAACGGCGGAGATTAAAAAACTCCTCAACTTCTCCCCAGATTCCTGCCACGTGGTGAAGCGCAGTTAAACCCTAATAAAGTAATGGGCGGGATTTTCGTAAAAGTAATCATTAACTTTTCAAAATTCTTCAACTCCCTGCAACGACACGTGGCATCCAACGAATCAACTTCTCCAAAAAATTGAACACGACAACACTGGCTCGCGTCCACCGACAACATCCTTAGCGGTCAAAACCCCAAAAGATGCTGGGGGGCTAGTTGTATGGGTATAACCCAAAGTACGTTAGCGGACCTCCCTGAGGAATCCGCGAACACAATGACGGACGCGAACATGCAAATGTCGCCTACAGCTCTAACAAAGTCAGTTCATTGAAGTGGTCCGACAACGTTGGCGGTCGCCCAACAAGACAAAATAGAGGAATCTTCCCTTCTGTCAGATGCACCACAGCCGTACACGTGTAAAAGGATTACGCACCCTATCAGAGGAATAGTACTTCTATAAATACCCCACTAGTACTATTCTGCAGGTATATTCTCTCACACTGACAATTCTTATCTCTCTCTACTTTCTCTCTCTAAATCCTATTTGGACACGTGCTGACTTGAGCGTCGGAGGGGGTTTCCTCGCATCCCCCCCGAGGGTAGTTCACGTTTGTTTCCTGTGCAGCTATTCACCAGCGGACGCCAACTCCAATCCTTGACGGACTCTTTTCAAGACCGTCAACCGTTTCTTAACCGAAACCACTCTTATATTTATACACATCTAACAACACTTCTACATCCGCATAATCTGAGCTGCAAAAGGGTCAGGTTATCCATATTCTTCTTAGCCCTTCTATTTTGGTGACTTCTTTCTTGTTCTCCTTTAGCTATGCAATTATGCATAGTGTTAGAATTGCGGGTTAAGTGAGCAGTAGAATCAAACTGGCGTGAAAATCATGCCTTTATTGTTGTTGGATATTCATAGTGTATATTGTTTTGACTTCTTGTTGTGGAAACTTCTTTAATGTAAGTGAAGTAAGAGAGGGACTGGAGACATAAAAGGTGGATAAAGGTACACTACCATTATCATTATATTCTGCACATCCATACTTCACTAAAGCCGTATTCATGGCTAGGTTCATGTCCTGAAATTGTACATAGTCTCATTTCAGGATCTTATTTTACCCAAGAATAGTAGCAAAACTTTTGCCTTATAAATCTTCTCCTGAGGGCTTGTGGTATTTGCAAGCGACGTAGTCAGGTTCCCTCAAGAGTTCCCTTGAACACTTCAACGGACACACTCATAGATGTCCTTTGAGGGACAAATTTTGTCTGCTGAAGTGTTTGGGGGAACTTTAGATGGTGCTTGACATTGTTTGTAGCACAATCTTTAATAGTTTGTTGACCAAAACAATGTCTTTGTTTTATGAAGTTAACATGCAATTCTTTTTACCATTTTAGTTTCTGTTTGGTTTTGGTTGCATGATGTCGTAGTCACTAGAAGGCTTTTTTTATTTTAGTTTTCTGAACATTGTAGTATGTTCAGGCTCTTTTGGGATTTCATTGAGTATGTTCTGGTCACATAATACTTCAAATTTTTATCTAGGCTGAAAATATAGTCCATCTAGTAAGTTGTAATCACATTATTATTGCACCATCTTATTAAGAATATTACGGATAATAAAGATATGATAATATCTTTAGCATATATTATTACCTTAGGGACATATTATCTTAGGAATATTTCCAATAAGTATATGATTAGTATTAGGAATAATATTATCATATCTTCATTATCCGTAATATTCCTAATACATCTAAGTATAACCTACTAATTGAGGAAAATATTCCATATATTAGCCTTTTTCTTGTTAAAGCAAAAGCTCACTCATGAGGATCACACCCTTTTATTGTGTAAGTGTAACAAACTAGTAGCAAAAATAACTCTACTAAGTGAGGCTTTCATGTAGTTTTTGTCAGAGATAATCACATTTTCCATGAATGTATATAGGCTATTGATATGGCAGACTATATAGTACTTACGTCAAGCATTGTATTTGATATTGACTAGAAACTAGCGACTATTTCCTCTGTTTTAGAATAGTGTAAACACTCTCCTTTTCTTTGTTTGTTCCAGATAAGTTTTAACACTTTCATTTTTAGCATGGTCCAACCATTATTGTAATAGTTTTCAATAATATATACTTCAAACTATTATCACATCTACTTTCCAATAAAAAATACGCCACCAACTACTATCACATCTACTTTTCAATAAAAAAATTGATAACCACACTACAACATATCTCCTCAAACTACATGTTCCAACAAGTGTTGAAATCTTTGTGGGACGAAGGGAGTACAAAGTCCACTTTCTTCAGCTTATGAAGGTCTTACTATAATATATGGACAGTAGGTAACCCAATCTTAATACTCTCTGATTAATGATTATGTTGTCTTGAGCAAGAGACGAGAATAATATCTAATTCGTTACCCTTCCCAATCTTTATTCTTTCCAATCTTTCTTCTATCCAAAAACAAGCTAACGAATTATCATCAACATAATTGCTTTTAATGGTTTTGTAATAACCCATCAAGTCTTAAACCACTTGCAATCGTGTTTGCTGTCACTAATTTTTTTTTTTGCTTTTATGAACTTATGATCATCATAACTAACGAATGCTCACCGAATTTCTTCATTCATTACTAACATCAGACAATTTTTCACCTACGAGAGATATGGAATATGGACCATTGTCCTGTCAGTAATAAAATGCTAGGAGATAATCTCTCGATTAGCTTGTTCTTTCGTAGTTGCAGTTAGACTCCAGGTGCTTCTTTAGGAGGGTTGTTCACTTGTTCAGTTGTTCCTCTTTGAAACTGGCCAAACAAGGACATTGCCGGATAGGACATGGATCAATTTGTGTCATTATACAAAGCGTATCAAACTATAACGAACAAAATGTTGGCACTCCTGGAGATTGGACTATGTGTTTTGAGAAACTTGGATAAGTTCCCGCCTCTTATAAGTTGGTTTTATGGTGATAGTGTAGAAAGTAGTAAATCTGTTACAAAATCACTACTGTACCCATCCTTTTGGGCTTTTCTGTTGGATGAATTTGTTTTTTTTCACTTTTGAAGTACACATCTTATCCGTCCATTAGTTAATAGATCAGATAGGAGTGATTTAGTCTCATCTACCAGGTACATGAGCTTCACTTTTCTAGTGATCGTCTTGTTTAATAGGCAGCTATATAGAGCAGACTGCCAGTGCCAAACGCTTAACTACAACTTGATGTGCATGGAACCTACTAGTATGTGTAACAATTGCAACCGATTTAGATGAGAATTCTGCATCCTTGAGGTCTGCTACAGTCAACCAAGCTGAAGCACTCTGCTGTCACCCTTCGATGTGCCTCTGCTGCCAGTTGGTTCCATGGCAAACACATTCTCTTTTTCATAGCTGATTTTTTTTTCAATTCTACTTGGAGTTAGGTTTTGCTATTTGCATTTATTTATCACTTTTGCTTGACTGTTATTAAAATGGTGATGGTGTAAATCTGCATATCCGGGCACAAACGATTAGGTCTGCCACTCTGCCCTTTAATCTTTAATGTTCTGAGATTATAATAGTAAAGATGAAAGACAGTTTCTATGCTTTCATTACTGTGTTTTTTTAAAATTATACTCATGAACATGCAAACAGTTATTAACTTTTAACTGAATTTAATTGCTGTTCCTATGCACGCTCCATCAGGGAAGACAGGGATCTTGCACTTTTTGATGGCAGGTTGGTTGTGATGGGGCTGGTGGCGCCTTCGAAGATATATCTTCTGATGAAAATGAACAAGTACACTGTCCATTTATGCAGGGACAGCCTGTTTCTCTGCAGTCATATGAGCTAGAACACCCCATTGTTGAGTCGGGTAAACCTGTTTAAATCACGAAACCTCCGTAAGTTGTTAGATAATAACTGCTTAATTTCTAAGTAGTATATATTAAGTGCAGGAGGTTAAACAGAAATATTAGCATTAATTTTGTTTACCAATTGCAATAACAAAGAGGACTAGCAACAATGCTGACTTCATAGTGTTTCCCATGACTAATTTGATGCTGCTACTAGGTTATTAATCAGAGCTTATGGAATTTGCTTTCTTTTTATTGTTTCTGAAGCTGAAAATCTATGTGTCCTCTATTTATAGAGGCAATGTGGTTCTAATATGTTACTCCTAACCAAAACTATGTCGTATTGTTATTGTTTACATTTGCATATGATTTTCTGAAAACAATTCATGTGGGAATTGAATCAGGCAGGATTTGATCAATTTTTAAAAAATCAGATCAGATTTCTTTCCAAATTTGCTATTTTTCAATACTTTTGGACTTTGGTCAACCTTCATCCATAGCATTTTCATGCTTGCCTTTTTATTTTCTTTTAAATATCTTTTTTGAAATCTTTTGTTATTTTTCTTCTTTTTCTTTTTCCATTTTCCGAGCTGCAATAAATGAAGATTCAAATTTTTTTTTACACAATAGTTTGGATGTTTATTTCAAATAATGAAGTTTTTGATACAAATAATGATGAAGATCAATATCAAATTGGTGGTGATGCTAATGTTGGAGTTGATCAAATTGCTCATGTATCTAGAGGTATTTTGCAACTGTTTTAATCACAATTTAACAAAGTTGCTCACAAAATCCTTAGCAAATTTTATTTTGATTAGCAAGTAGGAATTATCTCCCTTTCAGAAAAAAAAACAATTAGGCATAGAATTCATTATTTGATTTAGGAACTTATATGATATTGAATCAAGTTGCCACCAACATCAAGTTTTCCCATAGGATAGTGGGTTACAGTCGAGGAGGATGTTGCCATGATTATTGTGTTGGGGGAATGATTCAAGACCATAATGAAATGAGATGCTAATGGGAGATGGTGTCATGGTTTTGGGTTTTAGTAAGTATTGACAATGTTTCATAAGGCAAACTTGAAAGCCTTGTTAACCAGAATTCCTTTAGGTCTCTTAACTTTTCCATGATAAACACTTTCCGTAGTCTCAAAGATTTGTTTGGTCAGATGTGAAGATGGCATTCTGAACAAGTTCTTCTAAGAATTAGCTTTTGGTAATTTGCATTTGTGGACGTGTTGTTGATGAAGCCAGTAGAGCATTTATTCATACTGCTTAAACTGTTGTTGTAATAATGATTCTGTATATTTGCATATCTGGGCATGAATAACAATTAGTTTTGTCCTTTAAAATTTCTGTTTTGAGATTACAGTAGCAAAGACGAAAGGCAGTTTATATGTTTCTACATTATGTTTCTCTAAGATAACTTCATGTAACATACAAACAGTAATCAACTCTATTTCGTACCATAAATCCACATTTTTATTGCTGTTCATGTCTTTCTGTAGTGTCGATTCTTTGCAGTGCTACCTTATTCACTGTACAGGAATGGTATAGGAATATTGTTAAACTAGCCCAAAAGTATACCACTTGCAGGTACTAATTCACCTCTTTCGGGTTGCAGTTCAGGGGTTTAGTGATTTAGATAACTCCGGTTCTTGGGGTAGTGATAAGTGTATATTCTAACATCATTTAGTTGTATATTAGGGTGCATTTTCATGTAGCATTAGAGCATTTACATTGCATTTATGCATATTTAGGTCCCTTTTTATAAGCTACGATGCTTTCACGGGTTGTTTGGTCTTTTGATGTAATATCAGGTACTTTAGACTCCTATTTGAGGATATGATGATTAAGGCACTTGGATGACCTTCAAAACGATATATCATGTACCCAAAACGGATTGGAAGTGAAGAAGATACACACGACTTTGTGTACTTGTGCGAAATATGACACATCTGCACCATTTTACCTATAACTTTTGACAAGAGAATGATAATAAGGTAATTCCAACTGGGTTGGAATCTAGACTTCAAGAGCTTTCCAACTATACATTACATGTGCAAAACAAAGCTCTGGATCAAAATTATAGCTGTTCAAAGTTGAGTTGAAGTCACTGCCTCGCCCGCACGCCCGTGCGGATTTATGCTCGACCGTGCAATCTGCAATCAAAAGCCACGAATGGTTCTGCCTTGCTAGCACGACCAAGCGAGATTTCGCTCGACCGTGCACAACCCTGCACGCCCGTGCGCATAGTTGCTTGCCCGTGCAACCTGCTGTAAGGTCGTATCTTCCGCGTGACCAAACTTATGTCGGTTTATATTAATCTTAGCTTATAAGTAGGACTAAAAACATTATTTTGAGCAGCTTAGATATTATATCATCATTATTAGTTTATACCTAGGGTTTTTAGAGGGAGAAGTTAGAGAGAGAAACTTGTAGATCTTCATAGTTCTTCAAGACTCCACCTTTCTTCCATTAATTCAAGTATCTCTTTTCTTCTTCTCTTCTCCTTGTTTTCTATTATAATGTTTTATTATTCTTCAATATATTTATTTATTTCAATTATACTTTCATAGTTTTATAATCTATGGTTAAGTTGAACCCTAGTATGATTTAATTCATGATTATTTCATTACATTCTCAAATTACTTGCTTAATTGTTCTTGCTTAATTGATTATGCATATTCCAATACTAGATTAGGGATAACTAGTATTGTTATGATTCCATTGTCTTGATCACAACGGGAGTTGGGTTTTAACAGATTTGAATATTTCAATTAAGGACATGAAGTTCTCCACGGGAGTAGGTAGAATGGATTGTTAGGAAGTTAGAGTGCCGCGTTTAATGTCTTTAATTTGCATGATTCTACGGGAATAGGCTTGAGTGCATATTAGGGAAGCCATAGATACTCGGGAGAGGTTTATGGTATTTTATAGGGTGTACTTTTCCTTGTGATCATTTAATCAATTAGTTTGGGGTAGGAAGTATTATTGTATTAATTCATGCTAGTGGGGATACTTAACTCTAGAGTCTTTTATTTTGATATTGATTAGTATAGTTTATTCCACCATCATTGATATCAATCTCCTTTAGTCTTACCATTGTTTAAGAACTAATCATATAACAACTTTCTCTCTGTGGGATCGACCATGACTTACCCTACTACATAGTTAGGAGGATTAGTTAGGTTATTTATTTTTGTTAGGTGCGCGACACGCCTATCAAATTTTGGCGCCGTTGCCGGGGAGATAGTTTGTTTTATTTAGTTTTTATATTTGGTGAGACTAGACTGTATATATTTTTTTTCCCTTTCTTTTGTGAATATATTTTTTTTTCCTTTCTTTTGTGAATATATTTTTTTTTCTCTTTTTTCGTATCATGGAGTCATTTTATTATTTTGACGGGGGTAATTCTTCTGATAGGCAACATAGTCATAATTCTTGTGGTTCTCATGTTTATAGTTTTGATGCATCATATCAAAATTCTCCCAATTTTTGCATGAGTTCTTATGAATTACCATATATGTTCCGTGAATCCCAAATTCGTGCTAGTAATTCTAGACCAATTTTTTCTTTTCCTCAATATGAGAATGAAGTGTTTTGGAAATACTATCATAGACTTGGTGATTTTATTGGTCCTAATCATGGAATTGAATTATGGGATATGTGCCTACTGATTTATGAGGGGTTAAATGAAGAAACTAGGATGGTGGTAGAATCTATGTCTAATGGAGGATTTCTATTCCAATCTCCTGATTACTGTTGGGATTTAATTGAGTGGTTGGCTAGGGATACTTATGAGTGGGAGATGTCTTTATTAGCTAGACTAATTCCTTCACCCCCAACTTACATTACACCACCTCCTTATTGTTCTAATTGTCACTCTACTTCTCATGATATTTTGTCTTGTGATGTGATTTTAATGAATGATTTCACCCCCTCACCCCAATATGAATTTAATTATTATACTCAAAATTCTCATCCCCAACCGTATATTTATGATGATGATGATGTGGGTTGGATAGAAAATGAGTGTTATGGGATTGATGTTCAAAGTACAGGAAAAATCAATGTGATGGATATTTTAAAGGAGGAAGAACTCTTGGTTGAAAAACCTTTCTTGGAGAAGTCTATAGATGAGAGTGATGTGATTCATGAGTCTTTATCGGTTCCACCTACTGTTTTTGAGTCTCATGTTCCTTTCTCTCAAAAACTTGACCTCATTCCTTCTTTCCCTATATTATATCCTCCATCATTCCTTATTTCTCCCTCTTTGAATGACTTATGTGATCATGTAATTAATGTACATTCGGTTTCTTCCACACCCGTTGGGTCATGTAAAAAGTTTAATAATTTTTCTTTTTCTTCCTTCTCTTGTGGATATAACTTTTTCTTTGATTTTCCTTTTTGCATGTCTTATAGAGAATTAGAACTAATTTATTTTACATTTTATTTTGTATTTTATTTGCTTTTTTGTGAGATGCATGCAGATGCATTTGACAAACTACTAAGGGCTTTGATGAGCTATTCATGGGGGGCAGCACAAGTTTTCTAACCCTATTTTTTTTTTCTTTTTAATTTTAGATTTAGGACATTTTAATTTTTCATTTAATTACTAACTTCTCGTTTTTGTGCAATTTGTGATCTAGGGATTGAGTTCCTAATTTCATTCATTGAGATTAACTCCTAGGTACTCGATCTTATGATGGCTGAGGAGGTTCAACTCTGGGTTTTCACCCACAACACTTTTGGTATTCTCCTTCCTTTCCCCCTGTTCATGTTTTTGAGAGTTATATCTCTTTTTTGCCATTTATTTTGGTTTACCTTGATTGTGTGATTGAGGAAGTTGATCCTGTTATGTGGTTGTGGATGTTTCTCTTTCCCTTCTCCTCCCTATATTTCTTTGTCATATTGAGGACAATGTGTTATTTAGCTTGGGGGAGGATTTACTTTTTGGGTCATAACTTTGCACATATTTTCGTTTAGGTTCATTATATATTTTATTTCTTCTGCATATTTGCATATTTTGGCTTTGTGGGTATGCCTTCTGAAAACCTTCACGAGACCTTACTCGTCCACTAGGGCAGCCTAGGGGTTTAAAGGGCTTATTGCACATGCTAAGTGCAATCGTGATTCATACGAAAGTGAGTTAGGATTTATTGCTTTCTTAGTATTAGGAGCATTTTAGTTTAGTTTTGCATTTTTGTTGCATTCATACAAGAAATATATGTTTTAATTCATGACATTGATAACTCATGAGATTTGGGCATATCTTAGATATTGTAATTAAATTTTATAATATTGAGTTAGTCTTCATTGACCGCCTCGTGGTATGATTGTTTTGTAACTTAAATGGATTTGTGCTAAGATTGGTTGATATTCCCCAAGAAAGACTTGATTTTACTCGGTAAGCATAAGCCTAGTGAGGATTTTTCAAGCCTTATAGACTGACACATCTACATCAGTCTTCTATTTTTTTTTTTGTGATTGTTCCTCATGAAGTGTGATTCTTGAACTTACCTTGGCACTCTTTGAGACTTATGTGGCATATGCATGTGTTGATATGATTGAGGCGTTCTTTTCATTGTTTTGAGCCTTCAGACATTTTTCTTTTCATATATATTATTCCCTTTAATTAACCCATGTTGAGCTTTTGATATCCCATTCTCTTGATCAACCTACATTACAAGCCTCTAGCCTTCTATGATTTCTCTACCAAAGCCTTGCTAAGTGGAGTAGCATTAAAGTTCATGTTTTGAGCTTGTATTTGTGGTTTTTCGGTAATTATTGGAAGAAAATATGTTGAAAGAAAAAAATGCTTAAAATTATAGTGTGAAAGTGAAAAATGAAAAGAATGATGAAAAAGTTGTGAAGAATAATTCTGAAAAATTGAAAAAAAAAGAAAGAAGTGAAAAAAAGATTGAATAAAAGGTGAAATAATGTTTGTTGGAGTTGATAAGGTTGGGTATTATCTTAATTTATTGGCAATGTATTGTTGAACTTCTAGTAGAAGTTTTTGTGGCATTTGCATCTAATGGCCATAGATGTTAAAGTGTTATTTTCTCCACTAGTTGGCTTTTAGCACCACATTCCCAAATATTTTCCTACCTTTACCTTAGCCACACTACAACCCTTTGTAAGTCCTCATGATCTACATGCATGTTTTCGCCAGTTTTAAGTGGATAATGAGACGATAGTCAAGTTTAAAGAAAAATATTTCATTTGAGTCGACTTGGTATATGTTTGAGTGAAAAAATCATTACCTATAAACACATGAGAGAAAATGTGCTCGACTAAAGTGAGGTTCATCGAGTTTAATTGAGTCTAGCTTGGGGGAAGGTTTGTGGTTTGCCATAGTGAGTCAAGTTGCGATTACATTAATTTATATGAGGTGTGATTTGTGGTCTATCTTAGTCTAATCTTATAATTATAATATCTTTCATATGCCCGAATTTCATGTCTTGGAGATTGAATGGTTGAACGTATAAGTCCTTTACAAAGCTCATCTTACTCTTCCCTTGAATTTCTAGTTTGGTTTGCTTGAGGACAAGCAATAGTTTAGCTTGGGGGAGTTTGATAAGTGTATATTCTAACATCATTTAGTTGCATATTAGGGTGCATTTTCATGTAGCATTAGAGCATTTACATTGCATTTATGCATATTTAGGTCCCTTTTTATAAGCTACGATACTTTCACGGGTTGTTTGGTCTTTTGATGTAATCTCAGGTACTTTGGACTCCTATTTGAGGATATGATGATTAAGGCACTTGGATGACCTTCAAAACGATATATCATGTACCCAAAACGGATTGGAAGTGAAGAAGATACACACGACTTTGTGTACTTGTGCGAAATATGACTCCTCTGCACCATTTTACCCATAACTTTTGACAAGAGAATGATAATAAGGTAATTCCAACCTAGACTTCAAGAGCTTTCCAACGATATATTACATGTGCAAAACAAAGCTCTGGATCAAAAGTTATAGCTGTTCAAAGTTGAGCTGAAGCCACTGCCTCGCCCGCACGCCCGTGCGGATTTATGCTCGACCGTGCAACCTGCAATCAAAAGCCACGAATGGTTCTGCCTTGCTCGCACGACCAAGCGAGATTTCGCTCGACCGTGCACGACCCTGCACGCCCGTGCGCATAGTTGCTTGCCCGTGCAACCTGTTGTAAGGTCGTATCTTCCGCGTGACCTAACTTATGTCGGTTTATATTAATCTTAGCTTATAAATAGGACTAAAAACATTATTTTGAGCAGCTTAGATATTATATCATCATTATTAGTTTATACCTAGGGTTTTTAGAGGGAGAAGTTAGAGAGATAAACTTGTAGATCTTCATAGTTCTTCAAGACTCCACCTTTCTTCCATTAATTCAAGTATCTCTTTTCTTCTTCTCTTCTCCTTGTTTTCTATTATAATGTTTTATTATTCTTCTATATATTTATTTATTTCAATTATGCTTTCATAGTTTTATAATCTATGGTTAAATTGAACCCTAGTATGATTTAATTCATGATTATTTCTTTACATTCTCAAATTACTTGCTTAATTGTTCTTGCTTAATTGATTGTGCATATTCCAATATTAAATTAGGGATAACTAGTATTGTTATGATTCCATTGTCTTGATCACAACGGGAGTTGGGTTTTGACAGATTTGAATATTTCAATTAAGGACATGAAGTTCTCCACGGGAGTAGGTAGAATGGATTGTTAGGAAGTTAGAGTGTCGTGTTTAATGTCTTTAATTTACATGATTCCACGGGAGTAGGCTTGAGTGCATATTAGGGAAGCCATAGATACTCGGGAGAGGTTTATGGTATTTTATAGGGTGTACTTTTCCTTGTGATCATTTAATCAATTAGTTTAGGGTAGGAAGTATTATTGTATTAATTCATGCTAGTGGGGATACTTAACTCTAGAGTCTTTTATTTTGATATTGATTAGTATAGTTTATTCCACCATCATTGATATCAATCTCCTTTAGTCTTACCATTGTTTAAGAACTAATCATATAACAACCTTCTCTCCGTGGGATCGACCCTGACTTACCCTACTACATAGTTAGGAGGATTAGTTAGGTTATTTATTTTTGTTAGGTGCGCGACACGTCTATCAGGTAGATCAAATATACATGCTCCATCAGGGAAGACGGGACTTTTGCACCTTTTGGTGGCCGCTTGGTCGTGGCAGGGCTGTTGGCACCTTTGAATATATATCTGCTGGTGGATATGAGCAAGTACACAGTCCATTCATGCAGGGACAGCCTATCTTTCTGCAGTCGTATGTGCTGGAACACCTTAGTCCTGCAGTCGAGTCTGATAAACCTGTAAAAAACATGAACACCTTATAAGTTGGTCAGAGAATAAATACGTAATTGCTAAGTTGTATAATGTGCCAACAATAAGGTTTAATAAGTGAAGAAGGGAACACAAAAATATTAGCATTTGGTTTTGTTTGTTTTTGTTTACCTATTGCAATAACAAAGAAGAACACCAACAATGCTGACTTGATAGTGTTTCCCATGTCTGTTTTGATATTTACTTTCCTTTACACTAGTTTATGAGGCTTTGCTTGTTTGCTATTTATAGAGGTAGAGGATGTGTGGTTGAAGTATGTGATTATGTTCCTTCATGTGAGGGTAAGGTAGTTGAGCCACCCGCCTACCACGCTCGGTTCACGGGCTCCATGGTTTCCCCCCTTTGCCTTTGTATCCAAATGTTCCAGAAATTTCCCCTTCTAGCATATTATGATCGATAAATGAGAAATTTGACATCGATGATACATAAATTGTAAGATAGAAGATTTGGGTTATGTCCTTTTCTTCTCCTAGTATTGAGTTCACCTTGTTTCTTCTCGAGAGGTCTTTCTTTAAAGGTTTGTTTAAGGAGAAAGGATATAGGTTGTAAATATGTTTTTTGTCTAGAATGCATCCTCTTACTCTTGCTTACCAAATAGTGGTGACGTGGAAAAGTAATTCAGGTAATAAGCTTAAAAAAGATAGCCTTTTGCATTTCTAGTCTATTTTTAACACAAATTTGTCACATAAATTTTGCCAGCAAGTGAGATGAACGTGAGTAGAAGGATTTTGAGAGGTCATATTTTGTGCAGTTGGAAGTTTGTTTCTAGGCTATACGCTAGCACTTGTGAAAGTAGTTATATTCCGGAGTTCCCACTTTGCCTTTGTTGTTGTTGTGGGCCTAAATTGCTTGGTATTCCGGAATGGACTTTGGGTCAGTGCTTCTGTTTTTTCATTTCATAGAAACAACGGTATCAGTTATCACTCCTTCCGAGGAAATAAAGAAATTGTTAGGATAGGTTTAGGAGTATTTCCTAAATCTATCTATCTAGAAGTGTTTATTTAGAGATAATATTTATTAGTATTATATTTAGTTTAGGATATGTTTTCCTAGTTCTACCTAAGTTAGGTTAATTTTATATGATGTACTATAAATATTCCTTTTGGGTTAATAATAATTCCAACCTTTTCTCTTCAATCTATTTTGTCAGAAATAGATACTCCATTTTTCCCAAGAAAATAGGCTATATTTGAGTTTTTTTATTGTATTTTACCAATCTCGACTATTATTGACATATCTTTCTTTTAACATAATAAAACTAGTATTTTGGCCCAGGCGATTCTCCGGGGCATTTGTAATTATCAAATATATTATTATTCATAAATTATAATTGATTTGATTAGCTTTTCGTAATTTTCTTTCTAGTGCGGAATTGAAAAATGGACGCTATAGCATGATTAGTTGTTTTTTTAAAAAAACTTCTAATGAATTGAGGATAAAACTAACGATTTATATGGAATTAGGGTAAGAGAATGTTATTACCTTAATAAAAATATTAAAGATCAGAAAACCTGTTTATGTCTTTATAGTTACATATAATTTTAAGACTTTATTATGTTTTATTTTGAAACATTAAATATTGAATTGTAGTGGATTGGTAATTGAACTCTCACATTTTATATCAAATGTCATGTACTCGATTCCTAGTAACTACACATTGTTAAATTTTGTTTTATAAGAGATCATAAGCATGTGTATTAGAAGTTTGAGAAGAGCGCCACGTGGCACATACATTGGAGAGTGTCATGTGGCAACGTTCCTTTCATAGGAAAGCCTTTTAATATGTTTGTATAGATACAGGCTATGTTTAGTTCACCTTATTTTTACTAATCTGATCTGATCTGAACTTATTTTTTCTTTTCTGATCTGATCTGAACTTTTCTGATCTCAACTTATCTTTTATAAAACATATTATCACTAATATTATTATTACTTTGTATTTCATTACTAGTATTACTATTACTATCATTTTATTACTATGCACAACTTTTAATAATAATAATAATAATAATAATAATAATAATAATAATAATAATAACAATAACAATAATAATAAAATAATAATAATAATAATAATAATAATAATAATAATAATAATAATAATAATAATAATAATAATAGCATAATTAGTTTTTTTTAAAAAGAACACATAGTATATGAACATACAATTAAAAATAAAAGAACACATATTTAAAAAAAATATATTGTTTGTGCTAAAAAGAACATATTATTCATGTTTAAGGTCCGTTTATAATAATAATTTAAGTTGTAATGAAAAGAACATATAATGATAATAATAAAAAAATAGACATATTGTTCATGTCTAAAGTCCGTTTATAATAAGAATTTAGGTTGTAATGAAAAGAACATATAATGATAATAAAAAAACATATATTAAAAGAACATACAAAACCTATTTAAAGAACACATTCTAAAAGTAAAAGATAGATGTTATTTTTATATTGATGACATGTTTGGACTTAACTAACAACATGTTCTTTGTTATATCAATCAATTGTTCTTTTTTTATTATTATAAATATATATATAATTATATGATCTTGAACAAAATTGTTAAATTAATATTCTTCTTATATTGTTGTCCCGTTCTGTATAAACTTTATTTTTAAAGATAAGTTGAAATCCCTTGTAGGGGGAATTTCGAGGTGATGCCAACACCATTAGGTTATCACATGCTACTCATGTTTTATATAATAGTAACATATACTTTATATTATTCTGCCAAAATTGTTGAAAAAGATAAAAATATTGTCATGTTCTTTACATGTACACCATCAAAAAGAACATCGCATATCAAAATTGTCGATTAGAACAAATATAAAACTGAACATGTACAAATGCGAAAAGAACATTGTTCTTCTTGAACACAAATAGCTTAAAATAGTAATATCAATGACATTTATAATAATAATAGCAACGACATTAATAATTAATAAGTACAACAACAGCAATAATAATAATTCTTTTGAACAAATATACTAGCAAATAGTAGTACTAATAGTAATAGTAATAGTAATCGAATAAAGTAACAACAACAACAACAACAACAACAACAACATTAGTAGTATTAATTGTAATAGTAATCATATAAAGTAATACTAATAATAATAGTAATAATAATAAAAATAATAATAATAATTATTATTATTATTATTATTATTATAATCATCATAATAATCATGATACCAATAACAATAATAACAAGGAATAATTGATTCTAATAATACAACCTTTCACCGATTAATTTTTAATAAGTCAACTTTTTAATTATTCTTGAATAATGCAACCTCTTAGGATATTTGCTTTAGATGGGTTTTCACGTATTGATAATCGGTTTGTTTGATAAGCCACATTTTCCAGCTCGTCCATATTTCCCTTCCCTTGCGTCCATGCCCCTACTTCTATGGTAAAAAGTTAATGTTTTAGACATTTTTTAGTCATTTTGACTCACTAGAAGTAAATAGGGTATAAAGGTTGCATTATTTAGGAATAATTGAAAGGTTGGTTTATTAAAAATTAATCGGTGAAAGGTTGTATTATTAGAATCAATTATTTCTAATAACAATAGTAATAATAACAATAATAATAAGTTTTTAAATATAAGCATGATCTGAACTTATCTGATCTGATTTAAACTTATCTGATCTGATTTGAACTTATCTGATCTGAACTTTTTTTTTATATCTGATCTGATCTGGTCTGACCTAATTTGATCCAAAATAAGTAAAAATAAGGTGAGCTAAACATATGCATAGTTATATTATTTAAACCATGTTAAAGTTTTGATCATACATTCCAAGATTTAAACATAGAAAAGGAAGAAAGTCATAACAAGTAAACTAACAAAGTCTTAAGGGAACAGCAAACTAATTAAAGGATCGCAACATTTGCTTTGCTTATGGTAGCGAATTGAGATCCTTGACATAATCACTATGTATAAGTTATGGTCCTTTAGAAAAATAAAAAATAAAGGTATGTACCTAGATATGCATACTCATGTCGGGCACTTATACGTGTTCTAGTGTGACTTGGCTATTTCGTGAAATTTCTTTATGATATTAATAATGAAGTAATAATATTCATGTGATTATGTTAAGGATGAGACATGAATAATTAAGTTTAAATAAAAAAAGTTTTAAATGATTAAGTTTGTGAAAAATGCTCTCTCCTTAGACTCTCCCCTCCGTCGTTTCGGTAGCCATGGCAAGGAAGTCTAAGGCGGCAGCAAAGGTTGCAACGGTGAGGTCGTCGCTGGAAAAAAATGAAGGGCACTTCTTCTGATTCTCAGGCGAAAAATATGAAGTCGGTAGATGAAGTTCTGGGGGTAGCAGCACTGGATTCGAAATGGTTGTTCCCACTATTCAGGAGGAGATTTTGTCTCCGAGAACTTCTCTGGCAACTCTTCAACAATAAGATCAATTGCGAACTCAATTTTCGGACTAGTTGGAGACGATTCAGCGTTCGGAAGGTGGGCGAGAAATGGAGCCAGCTAATAGAACTGTAAGTATTGACCCAGTTCCAATTTTATTCTCTCCTGTTAATTAAAATGGTGATTGTAGTGAGTCGGTTAATCCTGTTAAGATCGATTTAGAAGATGTACAACTTGAAATTGATTTCTGGAGTTCATCTATTTCCTGTTATGTGGTGGGTGTCAATCCTCCCCCATTTGTTATGGATAGTTTTGTGCGGCGTATCTGGAAGAATCAGGGGGTTGATAGAGTTGTTATGGTGAAAAAAGGGGTATTCATTGTTCGATTTAGATCAATGGAGAAGAGGGATTGGGTTCTAACAAATAATCATATCTTCTTTGATAATAAACCTGTTATTATCAAGCCATGGAATCCTGATATTGATATTACTAGGGAGGAGATTAAAACCCTGCCAACCTGGGTTCATTTACACTTGGATTTTAAATATTGGGGTGAGAGATGTATTCAGAAAATTGCTGGGCAATTTGGGAAGTATGTGAAGTTAGATCAAAAAAAACTGCTAGAAGGGAAAAATAAATGTATGCTAGGGTGATGCTGGAGGTGCAAATGGACCAAACATTCCCTAAGTTTGTCTCGTTTATTAATGAGAAAGATCAGAAGGTGGAAGTGAGGGTGGAGTATGAATGGAAACCTATAGTTTGCTCTTCTTGTAGTGGAATGGGTCATAATGCTGAGGAGTGCAAAAAGCCTGTTATCAGACAAGAGTGGAGGCTGAAGGTGGTGCATAGGGGTGCTAGCCAAGCCCCTTCTCAGCCTGTGCAACATGGGCAAAAGAAACAGACTGAAACTGGCCAGGAAGTGGAGTTTGTAAGGGTTAGAAACCCAGCTAGGAGACTGATTCCTAGCCCAAGTCCTCCCGTAACCCATAATGGTTTTGATGCCTTGGATGTCCAGGTAAATGAGGTGGTTGTGGGACAGCTCCCTTGTTCCAGTATTGTGATTCCAAACACAGGAGGTGGACTATAGCTACCTCCTGGAGATCATGGATAAGTTAGTATGCTGGAATGTCAGGGGGGTTGATAGCTACCAAAAACAACTTGATGTTAAAAAAATGTTAAACATCAAAGCTGTTGGTATTATTAGCCTCCTTGAAACGAAGGTAAAGGCACCTAACATGCATGGGTGTTCTTTACCAAAGATTATTTTCTGGTTGGTGTTTTACTTCTAACTCTGCTACTCATAAGGGAGGTAGAATTGTTTTGGCTTGGAATCCAAACAGCTTTCATGTTACTATTATGTTAGTAACTAGTCAGCTCATTCATTGTTTGGTTTCAGCAAGAAGTGGGGATGTTAGTCCTTTTTGGTGCTCTTTCATCTATGGTTCTAATAGTGTTGTAGAGTGGAAAGTTTTGTGGAATGATTTGGAGATGTTTAATCAACAAGTTAAGGGTCCATGGGTGTTGTTAGGTGATTTTAATTGTGTCATGGCTCCAGATGAGAGAATAGGCTCTTTGGTAAGGCCTCAGGAAACTGCTGACATTCAAAGATGTATGATAAACTGTGGGATGTCTGATCTGAACAGTACAGATGCAGATTTACATGGAATAATAAGCAGCAGAGAGAGTCTAGTGTATTCAGTAAGATTGAAAGGTTCATGGTAAATTCAGATTGGTGCAATCATTTTCCTAGTTCAGTAGCTCATTTCCTGCCTGAGGGGAACTTTGATCATACACCATTTATTGTTCATGTGTACCCTCAATTGCATCCTGGCAAGCAACCCTTTAAGTACTTTACTATGTGGAGTACATCAAGTTCTTTTATGGATATTATCAAGAAGTGCTGGGATTGTCAGGTTCATGGCTCACCAATGTTCAAAGTTGTGTGTAAAATGAAGATGATCAAGAGAGAGCTGAAAAATCTGAATATGGTGGGGTTTAATGACATTCATGCTACTGATATCCAAGCTATGCAACAACTTAGTAGATGCCAGAAAGAGCTCCGGGAGGATGTTCAGAATCTGGAGAAACAACAAGCAAAACATGAAGCAGCTATTGCATACAAAGCTGTGCATCAGAGGTATCTGTCATTTTTGAGTGAAAAAGCTAAATTGAATTGGTGCGGGGATGGTGATGAAAACTCCCATTTGTTCCACCCATCAATTAAGGCTAGAAAGATTCAAAATACTTGTTTATGCAATACATGATATGGATGGTAAGTGGCAAGATGAGCCTCAAATGGTGAGTGAGGCTTTTCTAAACTACTACAAACACCTACTAGGGTCTTCTCTGCCTAGTAGAGTGCCTGTGAAAAGTAGTATTATTGCTCGAGGTCCTGTGCTGAACCATGAGCAAATTGATTTGTTGAGTAGAGCTTTCACTGCAGATGAGGTGAAGAATGCATTACTTTCTATTCTTGGTGATAAGGCCCCGTGCCCCGATGGCTTTGGGGGGTTACTTCTTTGGAGATGCTTGGGCAATTGTTGGCTCGAAATCACAAATGCTATCCGAGATTGCTAAAATACAGGGAAGCTTCTGAAGGAGGTTAATGCCACTATCTTGAATATGGTGCCTAAGGTTCAATGCCCTAGTAGTGTTATGGAGTATAGGCCTATAGCCTGCTGTAATGTTCTGTATAAAGGCATTACAAAGGTCTTATGTAATAGGTTGAGGGTGGTCTTGCCTAGTTTGATTGCTTGAGAACCGGGGGGGCCTTTGTTCATGAAAGGTTCATTGTCCACAATATCATGGTGTGTCAGGATTTAGTTAGGCATTATGGTAGAAAGTGTGCAAAACCTAGCTTAATCATGAAGCTAGATATGAAGAAAGCTTATGATACGATTGATTGGGGTTTTCTCCAAGAGATGCTTGAAAAACTTCTCTTCCATTCTCATTTTACTAAGCTAGTCATGACTTGTGTGAGTTCTCCAAAATTCTCTCTTATGATTAATGGCAGCCTACATGGCTTTTTTGAGGCTAAGAGAGGTTTAAGGCAGGGAGACCCCATTTCCCCTCTCCTTTTTGTCCTTTGTATGGAATATATGTCTAGAATCATGAGGATGCTTACAGAGGTTCCTAGATTCAATTTCCATCCTAGATGTCATGCTATTAAATTGAGTCACTTAGTTTTTGCTGATGATGTGATTCTCTGCTGCAAGGGTGATTTCCCTTCAACTTATCTTATGCTTCAAGCTTTCAGGCTATTCTCTGATTCTTCTAGTCTTAGAATTAATGAAATGAAGTATGAGTTTTATACTGCTGGGGTGGATCAGCAAATCATTCAGAGAGTGAAAGATGTGTCTGGATTTTGGCACACCCAACAACCTTAAAGGTATTTGGGGGTTCCTAACTCAGCAAGGAAGGTTACTGTGGCTGAATGTCATGTTCTAGTTGAGAAAATGTGTGCTAGAATAAAGGTGTGGAGGTCAAGAAATTTATCTTATACAGGGAGATTACAATTGGTAAACTCTGTTTTGCTTAGCATCCATATCTACTGGGCTCAAGTGTATATCATCCCCCAAATCTGGCTTGAATGAGATTGAACAAGTGTGTAGAGCTTTCCTTTGGCATGGTGATCAGTTTAGTATGAAGCCTGGGAATGTTGCTTGGGAAAAGGTTTGCTCTGATAGAAAGGCAGGGGGCCTGGGAGTGAGAAATATTCAAACTTGGAATCAGGCAGCTCTCATCAAATATGTGTGGGCTATTTCAGCTAAACAATATTATCTTTGGGTCAAATGGGTCAATAGGGTCTACATCAAAGACCAAAATTGGTGGAACTATGTTCCACAGGCTGGGTGTAGTTGGTATTGGAAGCAAGTGTGTAGAATGAAGGAGTTGGCAAAGTCATATTTTAGTGAGGCAGAGTTGATTGCAATGCCTAAATACTCTATTCAAGCCTGCTACAGGAAGAGGATTGGTGACACACAGAAGGTGCACTGGGATCAGTCAATCTGGAACAGATTGACTGTACCAAAACACAGATTCATCAGTTGGATGATCATGCAGGAAAAATTGCTTATTGCAGATAGGTTGAAGAAGATTGGTGTTAGAGATTCAAATGACTGTGTTTTATGCAATGTAAGTGTGGAAACACATAAACACTTATTTTTTGAATGTGATTATGCAAAGAAATGCTTGGGTCTTGTTGTTTGTTGGCTGGGTATTACTCAGAGGCAATGCTGGTTTCCTAGGATGCTGCTGTACCTTTCCAAGAGTAAGAGATCTCAGTTTAAACGTAGAGTTATAACTGATGTTTGGTGTGCTCTTGCTTATTCTGTATGGTGGGCTAGAAATGAAGTCATCTGGAGCATGACTGTTTGGAGGCCTGAGGTGGTTGTTAGGCGAATGTGCAGTATGGTTACGATGAAAATTGGGTTAGTTTTGCCAAAGAAGATTTTAGTAGAGCATAAGAATTGGTTTGAGGGTTTAAAGAATTCATATGTATAGTTTGTTGTCTGGCTAGCCTTGTGGTGGTTTCATCTCCTATGGCTTTGCTTAGGTTGTAAATGGTTTTTGGTGTTATATTATACTTTCACTTACTTAGCAAAAAAAGTAAATATTTTTCTTTTTTTAAAATGCAATTACTTTTGCTTGATTAATCTAATAACAGTACTTCTATATTGGGAAGTTAATGTTCAAACTCCAAAGAAAACAAGTTTAATCTCAAAAAGTTAATTGTGGTCTAATATTTTTGAAATTTATAACCACCTTCTAGGCGTCTACACCATTTGCACAAAAAGATGTTGATCAATGATTTAAAAAGACGAAAGGAACTAGATTCTTTTAGGAGTCGTTTGGTTCACTAATTTTGGGCTCTAAAAAACGGATGCAATTATCGATTCCCTTTGCTTTTTGTTCGGTTCAACCCCTCATCAATCCATTACCATTACTTGATTATAGTGGATTCCCCCAATTTGTTACCTTCCCCTCCCCCTCAAGTAACATTTCTATTACTTGGTGGTAATGGTTACTATTCATTTCCATTTTTTTGGCTTGAATCAAACACTCAATAAAAGTAATTATATTTGTTATCATTCCCCTCTACTTGTGTTCATTCCCTTTCTATTCCATATCTTGAAACCAAACGACCCCTTAATGAATTTCTTTGTTGATACCACCTAGTCACTTAGCATCAAAATTCAAAGAAAGAAAAATATATTAAATGACCAAAATGCCCTTCCTCTGTCCTTTTTCGACTAATCTTCTCTTCATACTTCCCTCTTGCTTTCCCATTTGCCAAATCATAATTGTTTTCAAACAATGATGTCGAGTGATATAGAAGGATTACACAAGCAGAGGAAAGATTTGTAGTGAAGGTCGCTAGAGGGAGTGTTGAAGGGATCGGGGAAGGGAATAAGAGGCGAGACATCAAGGGAGAGAGAGGGGAAAGCAGATTATAGAATGTCACATCTACTACACAACCTGCTAATGTTAGAGCTTGGATAGGCGTCTCATCGTGAGAGGCCAAAATTGCCTCTCACAGGGGCATTTTTGACATTTCGCGCAAAAAGACAAAAAACATACGCTGAACTTTGGTACCAACTTATACCAAAGTTCAGTAAAATTGGTACCAATACCAAAATAACTCTTATTTTGGTACCTAGTGTAAGTGAACTTTTGTATCAACTTTGAGTTTTGGTACCAATTATTCTTACTTTGGCACCAATTATACTTACTTTGGCACCAACTTTGAACTTTGGTATCACTAATACCTCATTTGGTACAGTAACTCTTACTTTGGTACCTCCAAATTACTTTGGTACCACCTGTGAGAAGCCAAATGGCCTCTCACGATGAGACGCCAAGAGTTTCTCCTAATGTTAATGTGATTTTATTTGTTTGTCAGTTAAGACTATTTTGAAAAGACATCTCCTTATATTAATTTAGTTATGTTAGTTTGTGGTAATCTATGCAACGTAGTAACTGGTACAATTAGTGTTTTCTTTATTAACAAGGGATACTATCTCATATAATCCTTACATATAACCCTTTTTCCAGAATAACCCCCACATTGTCACCCCTATCGCAGATAACCCTAAATTTGTAGTTTGTCATTAAACACGACGAAATTACAAACGGCGTTAACTTGGGTTGACTTTGGATGGGTTTGGCGCCATTTAAGAAGGTAGTTGATGGCATTAAATGCGAATAAGGTGGTTTGGCGCCCTATTAGTAATCTCTTGGCGCAAATAAAACCCTTGAATAGTGCGTCAAAACTAATGAACATCCTTTTGAAAAGCCATCAACCACCTTCCTAAATGGCGCCAAACCCATCCAAAGTCAAACCAAGTTAACGCCGTTTGTAATTCCGTCATGTTTAATGACAAATTACAAATTTAGGGTTATCCGCGATAGGGATGACAATGTGGGGGTTATTTGGGAAAAATGGTTATATATCAGGGTTATCTGATATAATATCCATATTAACAACTATCCTTATATGCACGCAAATTCGTTATCAGCGTTGAATTTTTTGTATAATTATATCTAGTAATAATTTGTTCGAAAATTATTTACGAAGTTTTACTAAAGAAAAACATACGCATAATAGAATTGAGGTTCAACAATGATTACCCATATTTGATAACATTATGAATCACATGAACATCAAAGCATAATAAAAAAAAAGTAAGGATTACCTTTGGAGCGACAACGTTTAGTTTTTGGTTTGCAGATTGAGAAGAGAAGATAAGGGAGATTGGAGAGGAGATGTTGAAGAACTCTAAATAATGTGGAGCGTTCTAGTGTAACTTGTTTTTGGAACTAGTTAGAGATAAAGTAGAAATTTTTATTTTGTATCAAAGAATTTTGCTGTTAATTTGATTTGGGAAGTTACTGACTTCCTTTTGAATTGTACGCTTTGTTGAGTGTTTTTTTTCATGGAATTTTTTTTTTCTATTATTTTTGTTTTGTAATTTTTTTTGCTTTGGCAGTTATTTGTACATTATGATTTTCATTTTTTATGTTTTAAATTTTTTTTGTTTAAATATAGCAGTTAGTTATCCCCTTTTTTTTTTTCTTTTTTTTCCTTTTTCAATTTTTTTGGTGTCCTCCACGTGTTGCCATGTTTAGTAATTACCTAAAAAATGTCGAGTCCAATTTAATTATTGGTAGAGTCAAGTGCTCCAATGGTACTTGTCAAAATATGTTTATTACACCTATATCATTTAAGATTTTAACTTCAAATTTCTTCTGAGTTGTGAGCTATGTCATTTGTATTTATTAGACTGGTTGGTTTAAGTAAAGAGCAGACTTTAAATCCAGAAAATTTGCAATTGTTCACGTTTTTTTTTGCTTCTATGCTCCCTTTTGCATGACATTCTAGTGTGAGATGGCATGCATTGTAGATATTTGAACTGCATCAACACAAGCCACACTCTTTCTTCACAAAGGCTACATTCTTGACTAGGTTCAAGTTGTGAAATTATTCTTTGCCAAAACTCTGATTCTGTTTAATGTCTTCTTTTTTTTGTCTATATTATAGTCTTTTAGATTCAAAATATTATGCTCCCCATTCCACAGGGTTATTCAATCTTTTCATTTAACTTCCTTCTTCTTTCTCTTATTATTATTTTGGCAAAGAAAAGCAATCAAATTATCTTTAGTAAGCTAGTTTCGTATATGACTTGGTTTTATTTTCTCTTTCGTATAAAAATTTAAATGGGACCTATTGAGGCATTAAACCCCACTTTTTGTATTAAGATCTTACGTCCCACAATAACCTTTGTGCTGTTTTCATCACTATCAGTCACCACTTTGTAACTACTCTCTCGGTCCTTAATAGATTTACCATTCTAATTTGGAGACTATTCATAGATAAAGAAAATTCTCACAAAAAAATTCTATATATAAGAAAAAAAATAGTTATGTAGGGCCCCGTTTGATCCGTCTCATTGTGATATAGGAAAATCAAACTTTTATAATTTTTACTAATATATAATTAGATATATTAACGATAAAAAACGTGCATTGGAGAAATGAGAAATCTATTGAGAGACGGAGGGAGTATAAATTCGCAAGAAAATACTATCAACCAATAATAATAATAAAAAGTGGCACATGAATGTTACACAACTTGAGTGGAATTGAAGATTTGAGTTCCACTTTTCTCCTATTTTGTATGTGGAGGTACAATAAGATGGAGGATTATTTAAAAATGGAGAGAGTATTATTCAAAGCAAAACTAAAAGCCAAAATAGAATTTCTTGATTGTTCAGCAAGTGTAACTAAAATCTACATGCATTGCTTTATCTATGAGCTCCTCTATTATGTTATTTGTTGCATCACTAATTTGAATTATTTTCATTTATCTATCGTACAATTTTGAACGTTCATCTAGTCACTATGGTCCTATTCGCTTTACTTGATTTTTCTTGAAATAAAATTTATATGACTGATTGAAACCGAGTGTTACTGATTAATATTGATTTTTGCTGATTTTTTAGTGTTTTTATACGCATTTACTAGTACTAGCCAAAGACATATCCAAAACTATGAACCCGTTAGCATTATATATTGTTAATGCTCATTGTTCAAGAAAGTCAAAAGTGTTGTTGCAACTAAAAAAACGAAGGTAATATGTTATTACCTGATACAATCTTCTTGACGCGTGTCTCTATATGGTAGACTACATCGGCAATTGGAATGCAAATAAGAAGAAATACACCTTAACTGAAACAAAATATAAAGCATAAAAACCTTTTGTAGTTGATTTTTCTTACAAATCCAAATGCGAAAATGATAATATGAAAGTAATCAAATGAACCCAAGAGTTCCCCCAAACGCTTCAGTAAGAGCAAAAAAATTCCTTAATGAAGTGCTCAGAGGAACTCTAGGGAACATCTGATGTCTGTAATTGCCCAATGCTTGATATATGAAATGTTTGTTGGTCTTACTATTTATAGCAACTTGTTATTGGATTTGTAAAATATATTCTGGTTTAACCAATATAGAACCTAGCCGTGTTACTGGACTAGGTTAGATATATTCATGAACAGAACAACAGATCTTCAGTATTGAGATTTGAGGGGTCAATATGCATCTTTCCTTTATCTTTTTTTTTTTTTTTGGGGGTTTATGCTTAAGAATAGTTGAGATTTCTGATAATTCTGATGCTGTTTTTGTACTCCTAAAATTGAAGCCTTTGCTTTTTCTTACACATGCTTATTTGCCACATGCCTTTATGTTTTCCTTTTGTCATTCAGGAGAAATGATAAACATCTATCTGATAGATGTTTGCAAACATCTATCAGGCAATAAAAAATAATAAAAGGCTGAAAAGGTAGTGATGTGGGTCCCAGAAAATAGAAGAGGAATAAAACACTATTTATATTTCATTGAACACTATTTGTTAGTTGCATTGAACACTATTTTTAGTTACATGAACAATAGTTGTAATAGCATGAACACTATTTCTTAGCATCGGAATTTTTTAGACTACTTTTTTGTTTGACCGACACTTTGCAATTTTCGAGATAACTTTTTTGTTTGACTGACAACTTTTTTCAATATATATTGACAGTTTTACCCCTGATAGATGTTTGTAAACATCTATCAGATAGATGTTTATCATTTCTCGTCATTCAGCAAGTGTAATGTAACTAAAAATCTAAAATCTGCATGAATTGCTTTGTTTATGAGCTCCTCTATCCCTAGTTTGAATTACTTTCTTTTATTTATCGTACAATTTTGAACGTTCATTTGGTGATTAAGGCCCTATTCGCTTCACCGGATTTCTTGAAATAAAATTTATTTTACTGATTGAAATCGAGTGTTACAGATTGATATTGATTTTTGCTGATTCTTTAGTGTTTTTATCTTGCACATTTATTGATTAATGCTGATTGTTACTGATTCAAAATTAGTTTTTTTTTTGTGACGAAACTGAATTATAAGGATGTAAAATGGACTTTTATTGATTAAAAATTATCTTTACCAAATATTGTTCTTTAAGCTAAAAGGCAACATGGCCTAATTAGCACTCGTACACAGCTATATTAGCCTTAGTTATTAGCAAAATATCTTGAACGGAACTACTAAGTCCTAACAATTACTTTTAGTAATTTTGCTCTGTTAATGCTTTCTCAAAAAAAAATTGAACAAAATTGTCTATAAACATCAATACACAATGCATGATAAGCTAAGAGCAATACATATATCTAAAACATGCTATAATTTTAATTCACTCATGATTAACTTTGTTACTTGGTTGTTGAGCATTTATTTGTAAGAGCAGAATTCCTTTCCATGTGTTATTCTAGTATAAACACTAGACCAACTACGAGAGGGGGGTGAATTGTAGTTGAGGGGAAATTTTCAAATTAAAATGCGGAATTAAAAGAACTTCAAAGTAAAGAGAGATAACACACAAAGTTTAACCTACAAGGAAAACTTCCTAGACCCAATAGGAAGAAAAACCATGACCCCAAGGGATTTTGACTCAACACTTCTCTTATTCGAATAGGCCAAAAGACACTCTCGCTCAACAACCTATTACTGGACCTTTCTCTGTTCCACTAGGAACTTGTTCCCAGTCACTCAGTTCCCCCTGAACTGATGACACTCACTTGACTTCACTCGAAGTCTTCTCTTTCTCTCTTTCTTTCTCTTTCTCTTACTTGATTACAAGGATATTCTGGAATTTTTCACTCACCCATACACTAAGGATATTACAATGATATGTATTGTAGGAGAAGAAGAAAATACAAAAAATTACAACATTATGGTTTGGCAGCAGCAGCTGATACATATTGTTTTTCTGATGTAATATGAAAATTGCAATCGGAATATATTAGCAATGGCCAAGTCTAGGAAGGGGGTTAGCCGGGGCACATGCAGATACCCTCAATACACGCAGGCGCCGCGCACTCTGTGAGTCTGCAGTCATATGCATTACGACAGTCTGCAGTCATATGCATTACGACAGGAGTTCAATTGCATACTGATATCTACATAATCTTTGAATTTTGAGAGACCTATATCTTCTCCTTGTACTACAGCTGAGACTGTTATGTCCGGCGACACTAGAATAGCCAATAGTTGCATTGCTAAAGTTGGTTTTGGTGAATTCTTCTTATCCATGTTTTATTAGTAATTTGTATCTTTGTGTTTTCTTTGATAAGGAAAATCTATAAAGAGTATTAAATATTTATTGAAAATTTATGGTCCAAATTTTAAGCACTGTCAAAGGTTTGCTTTTGCGTTTCCAACTTGTTGATCGTGTTGTCACACTTATTTTGCCAGCAGGTGAGAAAAACGCAAGTTAAAAGGATTTCAGAGGTCATCCTCTGTGCATAGATAGGGTTGGTTGTTTTTCCCCACTACCAAAACTATGTTACTCGGGACCCTGGTAGTGGTACCTGTGTAAGACATAGGTACGTATTCAAGTATTTGATTCAGCTATTTTATAAAAGATTCCATGATTTTAGATCAATATGAAGTGTCGAGATGTCCATATCCGTGTTAGAACGTCGAGGATCCAGCACACATAGTAGAGATAAGAATGTAAGTCCAATTAACATAGCCCGTACAACAATATCTCCATTGTTGTCACCTATTATTCCGGCATCGCATGTAACTCCTTGATCTGGAAATGTTGATTAGGTGATCAGATATTTTCATTGCTAATTTATGACTTCCGAAAGAAATTCCGACTATTAGAATGCACTTGTACAAAGGAAGTAAAGCCACAAGGCAAGTGTTTCAAATTCTGAAACTGGCTAACAATTGAATTCAAACTACACATGATAGTCTCATCCAATACCAAATGCAGCTAATTATTTCTAGTATTCTTTGTCATTGTAACAGTGTTCCCTGAGTTCCTCCAAATACTTCATGATGCATTTTTAATGTTGGGTTAAACATGTGTTGTATCATTGAATTAGTGTATGAAGGATTCTAGAAGGCTGTTGATGAATAAATCACAGGATTCCAATTTAATGTCTACAGTGGGTTAAAAACAGAATCAAATTGCGCATAATATTTTGTGGTCGTTTTTCTTGTTGAGCTAACACTGCGTGGAGCAATCTCACGCAGACAATAATTACTATAGTAAAAGTGGGCGTGGGCCGGGCTGTTCCGGACTAGCAGGCCTCGCCACTTCAAGCTGGGCCAGGACTGTGTCAACGTTGTATCAGCCCAGATGGGTTCGGAATTTCAGAAAATGGAGCCCATGGCATGGCTTCCAGCCCATTACGCGGGCCTTGTTCTAGAATCTAGGTTGTTACAAAATGAAATTATAAACAAAACGGCCCGCAGCCCGCCTGTCGTGCTTCATGTCAAGCCTGATCCATATCATGTCGGTCCGTGCGTGTCCGGGCCATGCCAAGGTCTACCCAAGGTACTAGTTGCTGATAGGTATTTTGTTATGAGCCATGCATGTATTTTTTTTAACTTATGCTTGTGTGAATTGCATTGATGCAAGTATGCATTGCTAGAATGTCAATGAAAAGAAAAAGTAGGAAAGGGACAGGAGATAACATGCAATGTTACTTGTTAGTATATAGATTCTTAACCCTTCATCGAAGCCAAACTATTGACTAGATACAGTCTATGATTGTACTTGCCCTGAAAACCAGTTCATTTTTGCTGTCTTTCTTAGTTCAAGAAGGCAATTTAGTTCGAAGCAGAGTCTCTCATATTCGCCTTATAAATTAGCGTGTGATAGAGATGGAAATAGTATTGGCAAACAATGAAGTCAGGTATCCTCTGGAGTTCCCTTGAACACTTCAATGGAGACACATAAATGCCCTTTCCAAGGGTAACTTTTCTCTACTGAAGCGTTCGGGGGAACTCTTGCTGATACTTGACAGTTGACATGGTAGAATATTCTGCTGTAATATTCAGCAAATTTTTATACAGTAATATACATTTATCATGCAGAATTCTTTTTCTTCTTTTTGGTTTCATATTTTTGATGGTTGATGTGCAACTGGCTAAGTTGTTTCTCCAATTATTGTGTTTAATATGATATGATTATAAATCTTTTAATACACGTTTAAGCTATAAAAGTAAGAATGTTACCTAAGGGGTTTCATTAAGTGACATTTCTGGTGGATGATAGGGAGTTTGCTAAGCAGCATAATATGGAATACTTGGTTATAATTCGTCTGGGACGTAGGTTGGTCGATCATCAGCGGGTCGGGTTAATAAAAATTAACCTTATCTATAGGTGAAACCGGACTGAGTTTTGTAGGTTGCGTGTCAATAGCAAATAATATGCGAGCAACTATAAGAATAAGATATACTCCATGATCGAGACATTCATTTATAGAAATTTTAGCAGGTAAATAGAGATAGAGAGATAGAGTACCTATGCTACTACTACCCTGCCCAATTTCTAGATCTAATAAAAAATTGTGTGTATTCCCAGTGTTGAATGCTATCGACTAGAGGAAGGAGGTTATTGTAAAAGAAAACGTGTTGTGGTATGTAGGAGAGATATGAGGCGCCAAAGTTGGACGCTGATACTGAGACGTGGCATATGATGTGTTCGATTTCAAGTACCAATTTTCGTGTTGTTGGAACACAAGGTGACACTAAAAAATGTGGGGTTGAATTGAGTGGCTAAATCTAATCGATTTTCGCAAAAACACCCTTATAGCACAGTGCCGTGCACTGTGTTATTCACTCGTAAAATCTCCGATTTGTGTTTTTGCTCAACCGAAAATGAATCAAACAATAAAACAATTAAATCAAATAATAAAACACTGGAATTTAACGTGGTTTAATCTCACATCTGAGATCTACGTCCACACAAACTACTCTTTTATTATTTGAATCGTAAAATATCAAACTCTTGATACAATTCGATTCCCCCACTACTAACTCTAGTAGTGCTCCCCAACACTTAACCCTAAGTGTTGCTACTATCTATGATATGAAAGATTACCGAAAGAATGATTCCTCAAAAGCGTGCTTCTTATTCAAGCAAATAGAGGATCGTTACAAGCGATGTTTAGATACCTTAACTTACTAGAACTTTGTGTCGTACACTGTGCTATGGGAGATCGTTTTCAGCTCTCAAAATCTTTATCTCTCCAAATCTGAAAACGTGGTTTGCTCCAATGATTTCTATCCCTTATATAATTCAATCAGCTGAATAAAAATCCTTCTCCAAGATGTATTATCTTTTTGAACAATTTTTATTCCTAAAATAAAGGGATAAAATTCTTTTCCTATTCAAAAATCAATTTTATCTTTTATAAAAACTGATTTCCTTCTTTTCTTATAGGATAAGGATTTCTCCATATCTTATATCAACTCTAAATCATATCTTAAATCAGTTTTTATCAAACAAACTTTATCACAACTTAAAAATCAGTTTTTCTCCTTTTTTTATTAAAAAATCTTTAAAACCGTTTTTTTATGATGTTTTTCGAAAATAAAAAAACTTTTATCTTTTATCAAAAACTGATTTTCGAAAATGAAAACTCTTTTTCTCTTTAATACTGTTTTTCGAAATATAAACATCTTTTTTTTTTTAAACTTGATTTTCGAAAATAAAATTCTTTTTCTTATTAAAACTGTTTTTCGAAAATCTTATTTTATCAAAACTCTCCCTTTCTAATTTTAGCATAAATTTCTAATATGTTAATTACATTGCATACAAATGAATTAATATAACTAGACCTAAGCTTCCTTGTCTTCACATCATACAATCTTGATAGCTTGATCACTGTTACAAATATTCATGTTATAGCATAGCATAGGGTGTTTATCATCATCAAAATATTCAAAGTTCAAAACACAACACGTGTGTATATTGTTACTTCATCAATCTTTCTCATTAAACATTAGAGAATATATACATCATAATATCAGGAAACCTTACTGAACTAGAAATCCTAACAACTTTACATATAGGAATATAATACCAAGACTCCTAATAAACATAATACTCCAATACTCCCTCTCAAGTTGGAGCATGAATATCACAAATGCCTAACTTGCGGAGTAGAAAACCAAACTGACGTCGTCCCAAAGTTTTGGTCAAAATATCTACTAATTGATGTCCACTAGGAACATAGGAGGTAGATAAATTACCAGAAGTCAATTCATCTCGAACAAAATGACAATCTGCCTCAATATGCTTTGTACGATCATGAAAAACTGGATTTGTTTGAAATATGCATAGCAGATTGACTATCCGAATACAAACGCATAGGCTTAGGATGCAAAACACCAAGAGAAGACAACAAATACTTCAACCACTTTAACTCACAAGTAGTAACAGCCATAGCCCTATACTTAGCCTCTACAAATGAACGAGCTAGCGACAGTAGGTTGTTTCTTAGTCTTCTAGGAGACAAGAGAACGACCCAAGAGCACCAAATAACTAGTAACAAAATGCAGTAAGTTGCATATTACCCAAAGGGTCCTACACAATACCCTAACCTGTTAAGGTTTTGTGAATATAGGAAAACTCAACAATCTTTCTCATTAAACATTAGAGAATATATATACATCCTAATATCAGGAAACCTTACTGAACTAGAAATCCTAACAACTTTACAGATAGGAATATAATACTAAGACTCCTAATAAACATAATACTCCAATATATATCATGTTGGATTAGTTTTGATTCTTTCCGATCTGAATTTATGTTCCATAATTTTTCTTGTATTACTCCTTTCTATTAGTCGATATAGACGCTATAACTCACTATTTAATATTAGGAAATTGAAAACAAATTATAGTCAAATCAATAAAAAAAAAGTGACACGTAAATGTGACATGAATTATGGAACATAAGATTTGACTCCCCTATTTAACTTCATGAATTAGTGACTTTTTACATTTGTTTGTAAAAGAATAGCCAATCAGGATGTCTTGAAGAATTGATGGGAGTCAATCTTCTCAAGTATGATGTCATGAGTTCAACCCTTGTATATATACGCACGTTTTATAATTTTCGTTCTAATATACAGTTACGCTATTATTTGACCAATGTTTCAACTTTCACACTTCAGGTCATTTTCCACCCACGCCAAATCGATTTGGCCTAAGTTACTTAGCCCTTACAATGTAGTATTACTTTTATCAAAAGTCGATACTCTCAAAAGAATTTATGCTGTTTTAGATGAAGAATATTTCTCAGCTGACGCATAGCATGCAACATAAACATGCCTATTTTAGTAACTTGTGGTACAAAGCATTGATTCAAGTATGGGGAAAAAGCTCGGGCATGAAAAGAAAAAGAAGAAAGGGACAGGATATACACAAAGTTTGAAAAGGTAACTGTAAATGCTTCTCTTCATTTTACCATTATATTCTTCAATCTCAGTCTATAGTCTTTAACAAAGCCAAATTTCCGACTAGGTGCAGTTGTGATATAGGATTGTATTTGGGCTATATTTTGGTTATATATTGTGCTGTTGTGTCTTACTTCAAAGAGACCAAGATATTTGAATGAGTTCACAGAAAAATTTCTAAATTTTCAGTAGACTTGCATGCATTCGGGCAAACAATAAAGTTAGGTAGTCTCTACAGTTCTCTTGAACACTTCATTATGGTCAGAGGCATCTTTTTTTTTAATGAAGTGTTTCGGGGAACTCTTTAGCAGGGCGCGACAAATATAATGGGGGCCTTATGTTGGAGATTTAGAGCATTTGTATGATTTGATGCATGTTACATTTGTTTAAGTCACTTGGTTAAGGTGTCGTAACTTAAACAACGTAGGATATAGAGGCTTTCAATATAGAGCGTCGCTCCGGTGTTAGAGCGTCCGCACAGAATTGTTAGTATTCCAGTTTCATGAAGTGATGCTTGGTTGCCTTGAGCGGTTATTGTTATTTTGACAATATCCTTGTGCGTTTTATAACTCCTCTATGTATATGAGACTTCTCTCAAATTGTTGCATGTTTATAAAGACTTTCTCAAACACAAGCACAAAGCAAAGTCATCATCACAAAAATCTACATCACACATTTGTACGTAATTGATATCGTTCTTTAAGAGCAAGAACTTTGTTGTCATTCTTCTTTGTATCTCGAGAGAGGATTCCGTGCAACCTACGCTCAAGTATAGGGTCGAAATACTTCTTCTGGGAAAGTGATTACATGCCTAGAAGACTCACAAGCACCGTGTTTATCTTTGTGACCCTTGTATTTTACAGTTTTTCCTCTATCACCTTATACACTTTTCTAGTTTTCTTAGAATTGAACCCTACATTTGTATTTTAAAAAAGATATAGGATAAATAATTAAAAGTAGAATAAATGGAAAAAAAAATTATTGATTGAATCAGATAAAAAACAAAAGTAGAATAAATGGAAAAAAAAGATTACCCAAAAGCTACTCTGTAGAAGCCGCTGCAGATAAGCTAGTGTTTAGAATTGGAAGGTTTCTAACCCAAAGACCGTAGTGTATCATTGTATTTCGATAACTTGAATTTTGCTTGGTACATATTGCAAATCTTGAGGCTCTGTTATGTTAACTTATTTCAGAAAGGATAAGATAAGATAAGATAAGATCAGATCAGATAAGATAAAATAAGATGTTAGACAACACAATAAACTATCTTCTAATAAGATAAGATAAGATAAGATAAGAAAAGACAATATAAGTTGAATCAAACCCAGTTCAGTCCGATTACTATAATATATTAATTTTTTTCTCTATTTAGGTTCACAATGTTTTCTCATGATTGGATCAATGAAATTAAAAAATTGGACTTATTACATCCATGGCACAAAGTAAGGTACATACATCTTTAGAGCGATAAGTGAATTTTTGCCATTTCGGTTTTCAATTCTCACTTTGGACTTTTGGAGGGTAAGTGAAAATTCTAACTCCAGGTAAAAGAATTTAGAGCGAGAATAGTCCAAAATTTCAACAAAAATGTATTTTTTTTATAAATATATATAACGCTAAAATAATTTTTGGACTAGATTGGACTTATTGAACTCCAAAAGGATGAGTCCAAATCTGGTCCGAAAATATTTGGACTCGAAAATTTGAATCCGAGTCAAGTCCAAACATTTTTCGGTCAGGTCCAATTCCGACAAGTTTGGGGGATTGGACGGGACGGGACTTCCAAGACTTTTCATACCATTTACACCCCTAGGTAATATCGCCCATTTACACCCCTAGGCCCTAGGTAATATCGCAGTTGGGCATTTAGCAATAGCATTTTTGGTACTTTTTGCAAAAAAGAAGAATACTTATCGGATTCTGATATTCGGATACTCGATTCGAAAATCCGAATTTCGGATATCCAATTTTTTGGATCGGATACGGATCACGTTTTTCCCGATCCAAAATTTTAGATCAGATCCGATCCGTAAGTGCACACGCGTACTTTCACCCATTCAAACAATCACACCACCAATCCACCATCACCTCATATGCTGATATCATTTTCCCTTATTCTCATCATTTCGAGATCAATTTCTACCATTCAACCTTCCTTTTCAAGTAATAAGCAACCAATACATCAGGGGATGAAACCAAAACGCGGTGGCAACTTGCACCTCCCATCATGTCACTACCTCTCTAAAAAGTGTCTAACTATTGAGTTAATGCTCTAGCATTCGGAAAACAGAACACAATAGCACACTCACCAAAAGAAGCAATTCCACAAATAGTTAGTGGGTCGGGTGTCAAAATCTATAGGTAAGTGCCCATGATATACCAGTTTGAAGAAGAAAGAGAGGAGGAAGAAGAGTTCGAGTGTCGGAGAGAGGGGAAGAAAGTTCGAATCTAAGGGAAGAAGGAGAAGTTGCAAAGAGGAAACGAAGATATTCAATAGTAAATAGAGTTTTGCAAGGTGCATCAAGTGCACTATTTATAGCAAAAGGGGTGGTTATCTATCTACCCGACAAATTTAATTCGAATTTTGAATTCCTATGTAACAGCCATTAAGTGGCCCATGCCAGGGAGGAAAAGCCAGCCACGTTCCAGCAACTGTTCTGCTTCTCCAAGGCACGATCATCATTACAAATCATAAAGGCATATTGAAACAAGGTCATCATTAAATGACAAATGAACTGGAAGACTCTCAATGTCTTTAAAGTCATTAATCATAATCTAAATGGATGATTCTAATATTGGTCTTAAAAAAACATGTAGTGGAATGAAATGAATGTGGCCCACACATTCTTGTAATAGTTATTTCCATTTCTTTTCTTTTAATCACAAAACTATTTTCTTTTGATTTTGTTTATTTACCAAAACTTATGAAATTAATTTCTGAAAATTGAAAAAATAATAAAAAAAAATATTTGAAAAAATCCGAAATTTTTTTTTCAGCTTCCATACAGTAATTCATGTTTGGAAAAAAAAAATTGAGCAAAATTTTTTTGTACCCATTTTCTCTCTCCTCCTTGTTCTTGGTGTTCTTCACCAAAAATTCAAGAACATTTCCTCTTCCACCATTCTCAACCGAATTCCTCCCAAATTCGACCAATTCTTCCACCTACTCCCTCAATTTCGACCCTATCTTTCATCTTCTTCCTCCATTTCGCCCCAAACCCTCACCTCCATTGTTGAACTTCACCTCCAAGGATGTCGATCTAAACTCTTCACCCGTAGATGAAATGGATGTTAGTTGACTTGAATATTTCGCATATAGTAACGAATTAATGATTTTCTATCTTCATTTGTGTGTTTGAGTAAGATAAAACTGGCAATTTATGAAAATTTTCCCCAAAAAAAATCTAGGATTTTAGGGAAAATAAAATACCGGTATTGGTGATTAAATTACTCTAAAACAATGCACATCACACTTTTATGCGACAATTTGTGGTTACATTTGAGTAGTTCATACTTTGGTTTAGCTATGATGCAAAAAAAAAATTCAGATTTTTCGCGACCTCCATGGCAGGTTGAGCTGGTTTTCTGTCTAAGTTAATGTAGTGATTTGGTAATTACTAAAGATATTTTGTACATGACCAAACATAAAGAAATATTGGTAATTACTAAACATATTTTAGACATGACCAAAAATAAAATTAAGGTGTGTGAGATAATTGCAATAAATCAATGCACTTCATACTTTTATTGGGTTATATTTGATGCAAAGATCATACTTTAGTTTAGCAATTAGATGAAATAAATTTGCAGCATTTTCGGGACCTACATTTCAGTGGAATATCACTGGTTTTTTGGTAAGTTAGTACAGGGTTTAGGTAATTACTAAAGATATTTTGGTCATTACCTAACATAACCACTATATATGTTAGGTAATTACCTAATTAGATTAGGATATTACCAAACCTTTTAGGTCATTACCTAAATAATTTTAGGGCATTACCTAAAATAATAATTTTCTTGGGTAATGACCTCAAATCATGTGACTATAACATATATGACGAGGGAATTGTATGGTTAAGATGTGGGTTATTGATAACTTAATCCGTGAGGTTTTAAGTGGTTTATATGATAAGATTGCATCGGGCTAAAACGTTGCATTTTTTTTCCTTTTTCTTTTGCTTTCAAATGTTAGAATTGAATGACTTTGGTGATATAAAAGGTTCATCGATAGAATGTTTATCTGAACAGCGGATTGAAATAGTCGAACAATCTCTAAAAAGAATCCTCTCCATTGTAGTGGAATGTCACTTGTTTTTTGTGCAAGTTAATGCAGAGTTTAGGTAATCACTATAGATATTTTGGTCATGACCTAATACAACCACTACATATATATGTTAGGTAATCACCTAATTCGATTATGATATTACTAAAACTTTTAGGTCATTACCTAAACCATTTTAGGGCATTACCTAAAATAATAATTGTCCTGGGCAATGACCTCAAATCATGTGACTATAACATATATTATGGGGGAATTATATGGTTAAGATGTGGGTTTTTAATAACTTAATCCATGAGGTTTTAAATGGTTTATATGATAAGATTGCATCGGGCTAAAACGTTGCATTTTTTCCTTTTTATTTTGCTTTCAAATGATAGAATTGAATGTCTTTTGTGATATGAAAGGTTCATCGATCGAATGTTTATGTGCACAGCGGATTGAAATGGTCGAACAATCTGTAAAAAGAATAATCTCCATTGTAGTGGAATGTCACTTGTTTTTTGTGCAAGTTAATGCATGGTTTAGGTAATTACAAAATATATTTTGGTCATGACCTAATACAACCACTATATATGTTAGGTAATCACCTAATTACATTAGGATATTACTAAAACCTTTAGGTCATTACTTAAACTATTTTAAGGCATTACCTAAAATAATAATTGTCTTGGACAATGGCCTCAAATCATGTGACTATAACATATATGATGGGGGAAGTATATGGTTAAGATGTGGGTTATTGATAACTTAATTCATGAGGTTTTAAGTGGTTTATATGATAAGATTGCATCGGGGTAAAACGTTGCATTTTTCATTTTTCTTTTGCTTTAAAATGATGGAATTGAATGACTTTCGTGATATGAAAGGTTCATCGATCGAATGTTTATGTGAACAGCGGATTGAAATGATCGAACAATCTCTCAAAAGAATCCTCTCCTTTGTAGTGGAATGTCACTTGTTTTTTGTGCAAGTTAATGCAGAATTTATGTAATTACTCAAGATATTTTGATCATGACCTAACATAACTACTATATATGTTAGGTAATCACCCAATTAGATTAGGATATTACCAAACATTTAAGGTCATTACCTAAACCATTTTAGGGCATTACATAAAATAATAATTTATTGGGTAATGGCCTCAAATCATGTGACTATAACATATATGCTGAGGGAATTGTATGGTTAAGATGTGGGATATTGATAACCTAATCCATGAGATTTTATGTGGTTTAAATGATGAGTTTTGGGCCCCCATTATCCCTCCTTGTAATAAAAAGCCCAAATTAACCCCAGATCATATGCTTTTAGATAATTACCAAATAAAGTTTGGGCATTACCAAACCTATCCAATCACAGTCCATTCCCATTGCTCATCAAAGCCATCATATGGGAATTGGACAATCAAGCCCCTTGGTCCATTAGGCCCAATACCTCACTAAAGCCCATGGACTTGACTTTTGGGCCCCCATTGTCCCTCATTGTACTAAAAAGCCCAAATTAACACCAATCATATGCTTTAAGGTAACTACCAAACATGTTTAGGTAATTACCAAACCCACTAAGTGGAGGATGTTCTCCCAATCTCAATCCTTTATCATTACTCATCAAAGCTATCCTATGGGGATTGGAAAAGCATGCCACTGGGTCCATTAGGCCCAATACCTCACACAACCCTATTGACTTGAGTTTTGGGCCTCCATTATCCATCCTTGTACTAAAAGCCCAAATTAACTCCAGATCTTATGGTTTTAGGTAATTACCAAACATGGTTTGGGCATGACCAAACTTATCCAATCACAATCCATTCCCATTACACATCAAACTCATCCTATGAGGATTGGACAATCATGACCCTGGGTCCATTAGTCCCAATACCTCAGCAAAGCCCATAGACTTCAGTTTTGGGCACCCATTATCCCTCTTTGTACTAAAAAGCCCAAATTAACCCAGATCATATGCTTTTATGTAATTACCAAATAAAGTTTTGGCATTACCAAACCTATCTAATCACAATCCATTCCCATTGCTCATCAAAGCCATTATATGGGAATTGGACAATCATGCCCCTTGGTCCATTAGGCACAATACCTCACTAAAGCCCATGGACTTGACTTTTGGGCCCCCATTGTCCCTCATTGTACAAAAAAGCCCAAATTAACCCTAATCATATGCTTTAAGATAACTACCAAACATGTTTAAGGTATTACCAAACCCACTAAGTCGAGGATGTTCTCCCAATCTCAATCCTTTATCATTACTCATCAAAGCTATCATATGGGAATTAGACAATCATGCCCTTGGTCCATTAGGTCCAATACCTCACTAAAGCCCATGGACTTGACTTTTGGGCTCCCATTATCCCTCCTCGTACTAAAAAATCCAAATTAACCCCAATCATATGCTTTAAGGTAACTACCAAACATGTTTTGGGGGATTACCAAACCCACTAAGTGGAGGATGTTCTCCTAATCTCAATCCTTTATCATTACTCATCAAAGCTATCCAATGGGGATTGGACAAGCATGTCACTGGGTCCATTAGGCCCAATATCTCACACAACCTTATTGACTTGAGTTATGGGACTCCATTGTCCATCCTTGTACGAAAAAGCCTAAATTAACCCCACATCATATGGTTTTAGGTAATTAAAAAAACATGGTTTGGGCATGACCAAACTTATCCAATCACAATCCATTCCCATTACACATCAAACACATCATATGGGGATTGGACAATCATGACCCTGGGTCCATTAGGCCCAATACCTCAGCAAAGCCCATGGACTTCAGTTTTGGGCCCCCATTATCCCTCCTTGTACTAAAAAACTCAAATTAACCCAGATCATATGCTTTTTGGTAATTACTAAATAAAGTTTTGGCATTACCAAACCTATCTAATCACAATCCATTCCCATTGCTCATCAAAGCCATCATATGGGAATTGGATAATCATGCCCATTGGTCCATTAGTCACAATACCTCACTAAAGCCCGTGGACTTGACTTTTGGGCCCCCATTGTCCCTCATTGTACAAAAAAGCTCAAATTAACCCCAATCATATGCTTTAAGATAACTACCAAACATGTTTAGGGTATTACCAAACCCACTAAGTCGAGGATGTTCTCCCAATCTCAATCCTTTATCATTACTCATTAAAGCTATCATATGGGAATTAGACAATCATGTCTCTTGGTCCATTAGGCCCAATACCTCACTAAAGCCCATGGACTTGACTTTTGGGCTCCCATTGTCCCTCCTTGTACTAAAAAGCCCAAATTAACCCCAATCATATGTTTTAAGGTAACTACCAAACATGTTTAGGGGATTACCAAACCCACTAAGTGGAGGATGTTCTCCCAATCTCAATCCTTTATCATTACTCATCAAAGCTATCCTATGGGGATTGGACAAGCATGTCACTGGGTCCATTAGGCCCAATATCTCACCCAACCTTATTGACTTGAGTTATGGGCCCCCATTGTCCATCCTTGTACTAAAAAGCCCAAATTAACCCACGATCATATCGTTTTAAGTAATTACCAAACATGGTTTGGACATTACCAAACTTATCCAATCTCAATCCTTTATCATTACTCATCAAAGCTATCCTATGGGGATTGGACAAGCATGCCACTGGGTCCATTAGGCCCAATACCTCACACAACCCTATTGACTTGAGTTTTGGGCCCCCATTATCCATCCTTGTACTAAAAAAAAGCCCAAATTAACCCCACATCATATGGTTTTAGGTAATTAAAAAAATATGGTTTGGGCATGACCAAACTTATCCAATCACAATCCATTCCCATTACACATCAAACCCATCCTATGAAGATTGGACAATCATGTCCCTGGGTCCATTAGGCCCAATACCTCAACAAAGCCCATGGACTTCAGTTTTGGGCCCCCATTATCCCTCCTTCTACTAAAAAGCCCAAATTAACCCAGATCATATGCTTTTAGGTAATTACCAAAGAAAGTTTGGGCATTACCAAACCTATCCAATCTCAATCCTTTATCATTACTCATCAAAGCTATCCTATGGGGATTGGACAAGCATGCCATTGGGTCCATTAGACCCAATACCTCACACAACCCTATTGATTTGAGTTTTAGGTCCCCATTGTTCCTGCTTGTACTAAAAAGCCCAAATTAAACCCAGATCATTAGATTTTAGGTAATTACCAAACATGGTTTGGACATTACCAAACTTATCCAATCTCAATCCTTTATCATTACTCATCAAAGCTATCTTATGGGGATTGGACAAGCATGCCACTGGGTCCATTAGGCCCAATACCTCACACAACCCTATTGACTTGAGTTTTGGGCCCCATTATCCATCCTTGTACTAAAAAGCCCAAATTAACCCCACATCATATGGTTTTAGGTAATTAAAAAAACATGGTTTGGGAATGACCAAACTTATCCAATCAGAATCCATTCCCATTACACATCAAACCCATCCTATGGGGATTGGACAATCATTACCCTGGGTCCATTATGCCCAATACCTCACCAAAGCCCATGGACTTGAGTTTTGGGCCTCCATTGTCCTTCCTTGTACTAAAAAACCCAAATTAACCCCAGATCATATGATTTTAGGTAATTACCATACATGGTTTGGGCATTACCAAACTTATCCAATCACAATCCATTCTCATTACACATCAAACCCATCCTATTGGGATTGGACAATCATGCCCATTGGTCCATTAGACCCAATAACTCACTAAAGCCCATGGACTTGACTTTTGGACCCCATTGTCCCTCCTTGTAATAAAAATCTCAAATTAACCCCAATCATATGCTTTGAGGTAACTACCAAACTTGTTTAGGGGATTACCAAACCCACTAAGTGGAGGATGTTCTCCCAATCTCAATATTTTATCATTACTCATCAAAGCTATCCTATGGGGATTGGACAAGCATGCCATTGGGTCCATTAGGCCAATACCTCACACAACCCTATTGACTTGAGTTTTGGGCCCCCATTGTCCCTCCTTGTATTAAAAAATCCAAATTAACCCCAGATCATATGCTTTTAGGTAATTACCAAACATGGTTTGGGCATGACCAAACTTATCCAATCACAATCCATTCCCATTACACATCAAACCCATCCTATGGGGATTGGACAATCATGACCCTGGTCCATTACGGTGGACATAGATAGTTTGGGTCAAGTTGCGGGTCCAAGCGTGGAGACTCAGCATGAGAAAGGTAAAAGGAAAGTCAGCTTTGAATTTCCTGATAATATCACTATTAACAAACGTCCAAAGAAGGGTAAAGTGGGGCGTCCTCCAAAGCCGAAAGTCGTGGTGGTTCAAAGCCGCACTCAGACCCACGCTTCCCTTTTCCGCATCTTTTTCACAACGAAATCCAGTTACAACCCAGCTTCCTGACCGTCATTCAAAACAATTCATGCATTCTCAAAGAAACTAAAGGCTCCCGTCGAGCAAGTCTGTCCGGCCCCGAATCCAAATTGGATCAATTACTTCCGTAGTGGGTTGGGCCTAGATAGCGGTATTTTGGGCCTGATACGAAAGTTAAACAGGGAAAGAAGCCTCAAGGCTTTCAAAAAGCGAAGGATGAAAATGTAAATGACCACTTACAACAGTATGAATGAGACATGGATGAGAGAGAGAAGATTCAGTTTTCTCTATTAAATGGCGTTTCGCCACATTACCCTGCTCACAATTGCCAAAAGAGGGAGTACTTAATAAACCAAATCCATCCTTTTCAAGAATTTCCATTAAATGAACTGAGGAAGGAGAAGCAACTATCCTTTTCACGGATACCCACGTGCACCTTGATTCACTAAATCCCTCTTTTACACTCTTGATTTTTTCCTTCCCTTTTTCAAAAACACCCCCCAATTTTTTTAAAATATTTCTTCTCCTCTCGATTTCTCTGGGATTTTTTCATCTCCACTTTTTTAATTGAGATGCCCTTTTTACCCTTACTAAAAAATTCATCTTTTCCACTCCCCAACTTCTAAGCACATCTATTTCTCCGAGCCACAAAATTTTCTTGCAGGTCTCATTTTTTACTACACTCACTCGTTTCAAAATTTTTATTACTTTTATCGATACTTCGAAATCTCTTTGACGGCTAAGGAAAAATTGATTTAATCAGTCTCAATTATGGCCATCCTGATAAAAGCAGTCATAACTTCATTTTATTGAGCAATCCCAACTTTGACCCCGCCCCCATTTGTACTGGTGGACTGGTAACTTGCTAAACCGGTAAACAAACAAATTAACTCTTATTTTTCCTATTTACATTTTTTTTACCTGATAATTCTTCCTCCTCTTTCAGCATTTCTCTCTCCTCCCTCCTTCCTCCCCTTCCCCCTGCCACCCCTCCTCTTCCCCTCCCCCGCCACCCCTCCTCTTCCCCCTCCCCGCCACCCAAACGACAAATGCACAATTAAGCCCTTCCTAATACCTAATTCCTAATATGAATACCGCTTCTCCCTCTACTCCAACCTCTATCTCGGCAACTCAATCCAAAGGTCTGGCGCTACCCCTGCATTACCAATGGCCTCCTTTACCTCCACTTTTGTAAGAAACTTCATGTGGCATTATATAACAACTCATGCACATACAGTAAACTACCAAATGCAAGAGTATTTGGACAGGTATGATAACTTTCTCCGATGAAGGATTAAAGGGACTAAATAAGACGTGGAAAAGCATAAAAGAGATGGAATATTGATGGGCAGCCAAAGTCTATTTGTCATCATTAAGACCGAGCAAATCCATGAGTATCAATGTTCAAGTTGTCTTTATACCGGCTTCATGTTATTCACATTCCTCCCGAATAAATTGGAGCAAGTTTACTCGCTCTAGCAGGTAAGCAAGCTGCTGGGACCGCATTTGTAAAACATCCCCTAAAGTTAGGACTGTTTAATATTAAATTGAAGTTGGGACTGTTTTTGTAAGGGGGTAGTTGGGACTATTCTTTTCAATTTTTCCTTATCATAACGCCTACCATCTTTTATCAGCCAAGCTTTCACTATCAGAATTTTGGGGTTCTCCCATGGTGGCGTCTTCGTTATTGCCGTCACCATCATCATAATCTTCACCGGAGTCACTACTTGCTAGAAGAAGAGCTTCCGAAGACCTGTCTTAGCCGATCCAACCGAACTCTCTAGTAGTGACGAAATGCGAAATGAATGGCAGCCCAAAGATTTTATTAGTATATAGGGCACATTAGCTTGGCCCACCATTAGAGAATCGGGTTGACAAGCCGCCATTAAAGCTTTAACAACTTCATGCTTAACTTGGGACCAAAAGGTTTCTTACACCAAGATTGCTTATGCCCAATACAACCACACCTTTTACACAGGTAAAAAATTCCTTCATAACGAAAATCAATCCAAACTGGTTTTCCCTCTTGAAATTCGACAAAGGCACCTAGAACCAGAGAATATTTTAATCTCAGCGAAACTAGCTAGAGGTCTATAGAACTACTTAGGCCCCGGGGTTTGAGACTTTTCATCAAATCTCAAAACTTTTACCAACTTTTGATAACAGATTTGTGGCAAAGTTAACCGAACTCATGGCAACAGGGAGCCCTTCAACTTTCACCCACATTGCAGTTTCCGAGAAGTTAAACGACCCAAAGGCAGCATCCAACTTCCATGGCTTAAGAACCAACAGAGCTCATTCGGATTTAAGTTACCATATAATCCCAAAAGATCCTCTCTATCATTAATATTCGGCAATAAAAAGGAAATATTTGCCCTCTTTCTCAACAACAATTTTATCTTTGGTAACCCATGACTTAACCAACTGCTAAACTTCTTCAGTAACAAACTAACGAGAATCAATGAACTTACCCACAATTAGGTAACAAACTTCTTCTGGCAATGAACGTATTCCTAAACAGATGAGTGTGGTTTGTAGTGGAGGTCGCTAGAGGGAGTGATGAAGGGGACGAGGAGGGGAATGCGAGGCGAGATGTTAGGGAGAGAGAGGGGGAAGCAGATTATGGAATGCCACATCTACTACACAACATGCTAATGTTAATGTGATTTTATTTGTTCGTCATTTCAGACTATTTTGAAAAGACATCCCCATAGTTTAGTTATATTAGTTTGTGGTAATATATGAAACGTAGTAACTGGTACATTTGGTGTTTTCTCTATTAAAAAGTCTTCATAAAGACATAGCTACTAAAGCTGTCAGTTTGGTTAATAAACTGTTGGTTGAACTGAAACAACTGAAATTTGAACTGAATTAAACTGAACTGGGAGTAATCAGAATCGAAATCAATCAAAATGCTGAATCGAAATCGAAATAAACGTAAATGAAAAACCAAAACCAATCGCAATCGAACCAAAACAAATCAGAATCGAAAATAACGTGAAAACTGAAAAGTTGATCAATCAACTGAACTGAACTGAACTGAATATGTAACTGAATTAACTGAACTGATTCAAACTGAAACTGAAACTGAACTGAAACCATTTTAAACTGAAATTGTTTTAAAATAATTTTTAATTATACCCGAACTGAATTCACATATTACCCGAATTCATGATAGTACTCCAATTCACATACAAAATTTATCATGATAATTTTTTATTAGTACTTGAATTTATGACATATAACTTAATTTCTTGATATTTTTCAACTATGTCAAGTTCACTGATTTTATACTCCAAATAGAATTTAAATTTTACCCAACTTTATGATATACTCTCACTATCATGATAATTTTATTATTAATATATGAATTTATGACATTATAGCTTTATTTCATGATAAGTTAATAATTTGAAATAGGTGTTATGTTTGTTTAAAGAAAGAAAGTAAACACCTACACCTGCACACTGTTATCTTTGGCCACTTTTTTTTAAAAAAAATACTTGTATATAATTCTTATTTAAGAAAACAAACATTATAATCCAAAAAAAGTAAATTCCAAATACGATTATAATGCACAACAAATACAAACGTATAATTCCTGTAACAATATAATAATATCAACAAATTAATATACAAAAATACATCCTTACAATTAGATCAACCAATTTCAATTCTAATACAAACTATTTTTGCTGCAAATTCATAAACATATTCAATATAAAAGGATCTATCAAATTTTATTTACTATTGACTTTCGTAAGCGAAATCTGGATACAGAAAAATCAAACTTAAGTACAACAAATTCTTCACTTCTCAACTTCACTAAAAAAATCTTCGAATATATCTCTGCAACAACAAAGAAAAGAGTGATTAAAGAAAATATTAAATCTATAAAAATCAGGAAAAAAATTAGAAAGATTAAGAGAATTACACCAGTTAAATCAACATAAAAAAGACTCGAGTACAAGTTAATTCCAAATATGGTCTTTTTTATTTACTAACAATATTTATAAAAGCTTAAAAAATATATGAAACCAAGATCATATAACTAATTTGATCAAATGCAAACTTTATTTAATCGATATCAATGTAAAAAATCTAGATAAAAGACGGATCAAATACCAATTCAATAGTACTAGACTATTCAAATTATCAGTAAAGGAGCAGGAAAATGTAAAGAAACCCAGTTCAATAAATAAAGTAAAAAGGTAAAGTAAAAAGGCAAAGTAAAATGATAAAAACCCAAGAAAAAATGCAAAAAGAGGAGAGTGAAAAACCAACAAGATCTTGTTGTCCAGTAACGGCTTTATGCATCTCAACAAGTTGCTCACAAATGGTAGCATAAACCCGCAATTTGTGTGCGAAGAATTTCAAGTTGTTCATCAGTCATCACTTTCACATACAAAACTCCATTGATCCCCAAATTAGGACTCTCATTTACACCAATTCCGCCATTATTAATCATCCCATTTCCATTGCAATTTCTATTCTCATGGGTTTGTAATACTTACCTTGTGTAATTGAAGAAGAACCTGCCACAAACCGTGATAAAAGCAAAACAAATTAACAAAATCAGACAAAAGTAACAAATTTTTGAGAGAGGTTAATGATAGAGAAGCAAAGAGATGAAGAGAGAAAAGAGAGTAAAGTGGAAGTGGGCGGATGAAAGAATGGGTGAGTGATTTTAGGGTTAGGTTGAATTGTTGTTAGGATGAGATTGTTGCCGTTAGATGTAGTTTATAATTGTTCATCCAATGGTGGATAAGTATGATCTGTGTGTTTGTGTTTGATTCTTTTTATGCCCTTGATTGTGATGATCTAACGGTACATATTTTGTCTATAATGTGTGTTTGGATTTTGCATTGAAAAACAAATGATTCATTTTGTATTATTATTAGTATCATTATTATTATTGTTGTTGTTACATATTTTCGTAATTTGATGTATTATTATAAATTTTTATTATTATGTGAACTTGATCTTATTAAAATTCTTATGTACATAAACATTTATTACTTACTAAGCATTTTATTAGTATTTTACTACCCTATAAGTATTATACTCAAAATGCTAAAGCTTGAAGATTATTATTATTATATGAACCTGACTTACTTTGATTAGAATAATAAACATAAGTACTTTATTATTATTATTATTATTATTATTATTATTATTATTATTATTATTATTATTATTATTATTATTATTATTAATAATAAGACCATTACGACTATTATTATTACTCTGCTACTTTTTATTATTATTACTAATATATACTATTATAATTATCTTTTTGTTATGACTAATACTGTTACATACTATTGTTAGTATTCAAATTAATACATTGATCTATTATAATAACAACTAGTTTCAATTCAACTATAAATTTTAAATTTTAAAGTGAAGTTAGCTTTATGACAATTAACCTAATTTTTTGTTTATTTCTTTTTATTCTATTAACTTACATTTGATGCGTTGATCTAATCTAATACTAATTTATTTCAATTCAAGTCGATGTTTTGAGTTTCGGATTGAATATAACTTAAAGACTATTAGCTTCTTAAATGGAGTATTGTTATCTTATAATAGTCTTTCGAGTTACATTCATACATTCCATTAATCCAATAATAACTTCTTTCAATTCAAGTAGATGTTCAAAGTTTTGAAATGACTATAGCTTTATGATGACTAATTTAAATGGAGTATTGCTATCTTGAATAAGCTTATTACTAACATTGACACGTTGATCTTATGCGAATTACAACTTACTTGGTTCAATAAGATGTTTTTATTTTCGAAATGCACTTCACATAAAGACAAATAACTTCAGAGTATTATTATCTTGAACCAACTTATCTTCTTATATTGATACATTTATCTTATCTAAAGAAGGATTTGTTTCAGTTAAATTAGATTTTTTTTTTGAAATGAAATCCACATAGAGAAAATAAACTAAAATGATGTTTTGGATTCTTCAATTACCTTATCGTCTTACATCGTTAATCTTATCCAATAATTACTCAGATTTATAATAATTTGATTGTATTCACTTAAGTGAACTTGTGTAAGCTATAACAAGCCTTAGTCCGTAATAGACCTTATAATATACTACATATACGAATTTTCGTTTCATGTATATCAGGATCTTGTTTAAAGATGATTAACTTAAGTACAGTGCTGTTATTATCTTGAATTAGTTTAGCGACTTACATTGGTACACTCATTCTAATAACAACATGTTTCAATTCAAGTAAATGTTTTGAGTTTCAATTACTTTATCGACTTACGTTGATACATTCATCTAATATAATATCAATTTATTTCAATTTAGCTCAGATATATGAGTTTCAAATTGAATATAATTTGTTAACGATTAACTCAAATGGAGTATTGTTATCTTGATTTAACTTTTCAATTCACATAGATACCTTGATTTAATCCAATATTAACTTATTTTACGCCGATTATATGTTTTCAGTTTTCAAATGTAAAGAGCTTAATTACTAGTATAGTTATATTAATCCATTGATCTAATAGAGTTATAGTGAGCATTGATCTAATCAGCTTTAAAAAAAATAATGTCTAACTCGTCTTTCGAGAAAGTTTATAAGAAATTATACTGATATGAGACGTTTAACCAAACATGACGTGATTTGCATACAACTAAAAGTTTGAATATCGACTTATATAAAATTGTCTTATTCCAAAATGTCGAATATATCAGTAAAGTACACATATATCAATGTCACTTTCATACATGTTTTATACAACCGGTTGTTTTCGAGGCAAGTGCAGGACTACACTTATTTGCCATATTAATTTTAACCGAACCCAAAAAAACATTTGGCCAAAACCCGGCATGAAGTTCCATTTTTTCCGAACAAATAAAAGAATGTGACTAACTTTTACCCGAACCGATGCGATTATTGTCGAACTTATGTGGTTTTCGTCAATAACTGAAATAAACTAAAACGAAACTGAAAATTACTGCAACGTGTTTTAACGGCTATGGATTCAACCGATGGTTGGTTTAACTGTTCGGGTAAAACTGGTTTAAACTGCAACTGAACTGAACTGAAACTGGAAATAAAAATAACTTAATTAAACTGAACTGAAAAGTTTGTTAACTGAACTGAACTGAACTGTTAATAATTTTAACTATTTGTAAATCGAACTGAGTATGAATCGAATCTGTTTGGATATAACCATAACTGAACTGTTGAACTGAATTGACACCTCTAATAGCTACTGCATCATGGACTTACAAATGTTGAGTCCAATTTAATTGGTAGAGTGAGGTGCTCCAATTTTACTTGCCAAAATATTTTTGTTTTACGGGTATGGGTCAAAATATGTTTATATCACACCTATATCATTTATGGTTTTAACTTTAAATTTCTTATGAGTTATGAGCTATGTAATTTGTATTTATTAGACTGGTTGGTTCAAGTAAAAAAGCAGACTTTAAATCGAGAACATTTGCGATTGTTCACGTTTATATTTGCTTCTGTGCTCCCTCTTACATGACATTCTAGTGTGAGATGGCATGTATTGGAGATGTTTGAACTGCATCAACACAAGCCACACTCTTCCTTCATAAAGGCTACATTCTTGACTAGGTTCAAGTTGTGAAATTGTTCCTTTGCCAAAACTCTGATTCTGTTTGGTGTCTTCAATTTTTTGTCTATTTTCTAGTCTTTTAGATTCAAAGAACTATGCTCCCCCATTCCACAAAGTTGTTCAATCTTTTCATTTAACTTCCTTCTTCTTTCCCTTATTATATTATTTCAAAGAAAAACATTCAAATTATCTTTAGTTGGTTAGTCTCGTATAGGACTTGTTTTTTTTCCCCTTCTTTTCGTATGAAAATGGGCCCTATTGAGGCAGTGAACCACACTTTTTTGTACTAAAATGTTATGTCCCGCAACATTTGTGTTATTTTTATCACTATAACCCACCACTTTGTAACTGTAAATTTACAAGAAAATACTATCAATCGGTAATAATAAAAAAAACAATGGCACATGAATGTTACACTACTTGAGTGGATGAATTCAACTTTTTCCCTATTTGGTAGGTAGAGGTACAATAAAATGGAGGATTATTTAAGAATGGAGGGAGTATTATTCAAAGCAAAACCGAAAGCAAAAATAGAATTTCTTGATTTCTAACTTATCGATAATGAGAAGCATTAAAAATTTTCCAAAATTATGACCCCATTGTTCAGGTGGTTGTTTGGTATACAAGAAATTATGTAGGCAATAGAAATTCCCATGATTTTCTAAATTGGGTAGTTGTTTGATTGACAGGAAGTGGGGAAAATGGGGCAATGTAAATTTCTGGGAAATTGAAATTCCTACAAAACGTGAGAGTTTATTCACCTAGCTCCCTATTGGTCATTTAAAATTCCCACATCAATTCATGGGATTAACAAATTCTTTAATGTCAACCAAAGACATTATTCAATTTCCTTGTAATTACAAAAGGAAAATAACTTCCTAGGAAATGGAACTTCCCATGGGAATTAAATTCCTATGTATACCAAACAACCACAAAGAAAGTCAAAAGTGTTGTTGCAACTAGAAAACCGAAGGTAATATGTTGTTACCTGATACAATCTTCTTGATGCGTGTCTATATACGGTAGACTACATCGGCAGTTGGAATGCGAATATGAGGAAATGAACCTTAACCGAAACAAAAGAAAAAGCATAAAGCCTTTTGTAATTGAATTACATGCAATCCAAAAGCAGAAATAATAAATATGAAAGTAATCAAATGAACCCAAGAGTTCCCCCAAACGCTTCAGTAAGAGCAAAAAAATATCCTTAATGAAGTGCTCAGAGGAACTCTAGGGAACATCTGATATCTTTTTTTTTTTGATCCATATGACCACGGGCGCATACAAAGCATGTAAGGGGAGGGGATTCGAACCCGTGACCTATTGATCACAAAGACCTCAATCTTAACCACTGCGCCAAGATATCCTTGGTTAAAAATCTGATATCTGTAATTGCCCAATGTTTGATATATGAAATGTATGTTGGTCTTACTATTTATAGCAACTTGTTATTAGATTTCTAAAATATATTCTGGTTTGACCAATATAGAACCTAGCCGTGTTACTGGACTAGGTTAGATATATTCATGAACAGAACAACAGATCTTCAGTATTGAGATTTGAGGGGTCAATATGCATCTTTTTTCCTTTATCTAATTTGTTTGGGGGGTTTATGCTTAAGAATAGTTGAGAAATCATTTCTGACAATTCTGATGCTGTTTTTGTACTCCTAAAATTGAAGCCTTTGCTTCTTCTTACACATGCTTATTTGCCACATGCCTTTATCTTTTCCTTTTGTCATTCAGCAAGTGTAACTAAAATCTACATGAATTGCTTTATTTATGAGCTCCTCTATTAGTCTATTATGTTATTTGTTTCATCACTAATTTGAATTATTTTCATTTATCTATGGTACAATTTTGAATTTTCATTTGGTCACTAAGGCCCTATTTTTTTTTTGGTTAACTGAAACGATATATAAATAGGTTAAAGTTAAGCTAGATAAGCTAGCACAGGAATCTATGATCCCATCATTACAAGATAAGCAGAACTGTTCAAAAGAAATATTCTCTGCCTTAATGCCTAATTTCACCCATGGGGCTATACAAAATTGGCGGAAAACTCCCACCTCCCCACTTCCTTTGCGACTTGTTCTTGCTAAGATGTCAGCCTCACGCACTTGGTCCCGAGCCACTTTTTCCAGCTTGATGTGACCCTCTCTCTGTAATAGTTGCCTGCAAACATTAGAATGATTATTATACCGATCTCTTATCCTTGTACTTCCATTTATACAATCCACTGCTTTTGCTTCACTTGATTTTTCTTGAAATAAAATTTATTTTACTGATTGAAACCGAGTGTTATGATTGATATTAATTTTTGCTGATTCTTTAGTGTTTTTAACTTACGCATTTATTAGTTAATGTTGATTGTTACTGATTACAAATTAGTTGTTTTTTTATGACGAAACCTGAATTATGATGATGAAAAATGGATTTTGTTTGATTAAAAATTATCTTTACCAAATATTGTTCTTTAAGCTACAAGGGAACATGTCCTAATTAGCACTCGTATATCAGATATATTAGGCTTAGTTATTAGCAACATATCTTGAACGGAACTCCTAATTCCTAACAATTACGTACATTTAAGCAATTTTGCTCTGTTAATGCTTTCATAAAGAAAATGAACATAATTGTTTATAAACATCAATACACAATGCAAGATAAGCTAAGAGCAATACAAGTATCTACAACATGCTATAATTTTAATTCACTCATGATCAACTTTGTTACTTGAGTCATGGGTGTTGAGCATTTATTTGTAAGAGAGGAATTCCTTTCCATGCATGATTATAACATTATGGTTTGTCAGCAGCAGCTGATACATATTTGTTTTCTGATGTAAGATGAAATTTAAAACGTCTTATTGAAATCGGAAATTATTAGCAATGGCTAAGTCTAGGAATGGGGTTGGCCGGGGCACATGCAGATACCCTGAATACACGCAGGCGCCGCACACTCTGTAAGTCTGCAGTCATATGCATTGCGACAGGAGTTCAATTGCATACTGATATCTACATAATCTTTGAATTTTGAGAGACCTATATCTTCTCCTTGTGCTACAGCTGAGACTGTTATGTCCGGTGACACCAGAATAGCCAATAGCAGCATTGCTAAAGCTAGTCTTAGTGAATTCTTCTTATCCATGTTTTATTAGTATTTAGTAATTTTTATCTTTGTGTTTTCTTAGATTGCAATATGCAAAGAAAATCTATGAGTATTATGTAAGATATAGGGGAGAGAAGGGTGTTTTAAATAGTTATTGAAAATTTATGGTCCAAATTTTAAGCATTGTTAAAGGATTGCTTTTGCGTTTCCAACTTGTTGATCGTGTTGTCACACTTATTTTGCCAGCAGGTGAGAAAAAACGCAAGTTAAAAGGATTCCAGAGGTCATCCTCTGTGCAGTAGATAGGTTGGTTGTTTTTCCCCCTACAGTAACTAATGTTAATCGGGACCCTGGTACTTGTCTCAGAGAGAGGTACGCATCCAAATATTTAATTTGGCTATTTTATAAAAGATTCCATGATTTTAGCCCAATATGAAGTGCTGAGATGTCCATATCCGTATTGGAACGTCGAGGATCAAGACATCGAGCACGGGTAGTAGAGATAAAAATGTAGAGTCCGATTGACATAGCTCGTACAACAATATCTCCATTGTTGTCACCTAGTATTCCGGCACCGCATGTAGCTCCTTGATCTGGAAACGTTGATTAGGTAATTAGATATATTCATTGCTAATGTATGACTTTCAAAAGAGAATTCCGACTATTAGAATGCACTCGTACAAAGGAAGTAAAGCCACAAGGCAAGTGTTTCAAACTCTGAAAGCTGGCTAACAATTGAATTCAAACTACACATTATGGTCTAATCCAATATCAAATGCAGTATGCAGCTAATTCTTTCTAGTATTCTTTGTCATTGTAACAATATCCCTGAGTTCCTCCAAATACTTCATGATTATATTTTTTTTTATACTTTTATGTTGGGTTAAACGTGTGTTTGCTGATGAATAAATCACAGGACTCCAATTTGCCTACAGTGGCTTAAAAACAGAATCATTTTTTTTGGGGAAAGAAAACAGAATCAAATTGCGCATAATATTTTGTGGTCATTTTTCTTGTTGAGCTAACATATTGCGTGGAGCAATCACACGCAGACAAAACTTACTATAGTAAAAGCGGGTTTGGGCCGGGCTGTTTCGGACTAGCAGGCTTCGCCACTTCGGGCTGGGCCACTACTGTGACAACGTCGTATCAGCCCAGATGGGTGCGGAATTTCAAAAAACGGAGCCCATATATGGCATGGCTTCCAGGTCATTGACCGGGCCTTGTTCTAGAATCTAGGTTGTTACAAGATGAAATTATAGTACAAACAAAACAGCCCACAACCACCTGTCGTGCTTCATGTCAAGCCTGAGCCATATCATGCCGGTCCTGCGTGTCCGGGCCACGCCAAGGTCTACCCGAGGTGCTAGTTGCCGATGGGTATTTTGTTATGAGCCATGTATTTTTTTAACTTATGATTGTGTGAATTGCATTGATGCAAATATGCATTGCTAGAATGTCCATGAAAAGAAAAAGTAGGAAAGGGACAGGAGATAGCTTGCATTGTTTCTTGTTAGTATATAGATTCTTAAACCTTCATCGAAGCCGAACTATTGACTAGATACAGTCTAATATTGTACTTGCCCTGAAAACCAGTTCATTTTTGCTGTCTTTCTTAGTTCAAGAAGGCGATTTAATTCGAAGCAGAGTCCCTCATATTCGCCATATAAATAGCGTGTGATAGAGATGCAAATAGTATTGGCAAACAATGAAGTCAGGTATCCCCTGGAGTTCCCTTGAACACTTCAATGGAGACACATAAATGCCCTTTCCAAGGGTAACTTTTCTCTACTGAAGCGTTTGGGGGAACTCTTGCTGATACTTGACATGGTAGAATATTCTGCTGTAATATTCAGCAAATTTCATACAATATACATTTATCATGCAGAATTCTTTTTCTTCTTTTTGGTTTCATATTTCTGATGTTTTATGTGCAGCTAGCTAAGTAGTTTCTCGAATTATTGTGTTTAATATGATATGATTATAATCTTTCAATACACGTTTAAGCTATAAAAGTAAGAATGTTACCTAAGGGGTTTCATTAAGTGACATTTCCGGTGGATGATAGGGAGTTTGCTAAGCAGCATAATAAGGAATACTTGGTTATAATTCGTCTGGTACATAGGTTGGTCGATCATTAGCGGGACGGGTTAATAAAAATTAACCTTATTTATAGGTGAAACAAACTGAGTTTTGTAGGTTGCGGGTCAATAGCAAATAATATTTTACACCGACACGGACACGTGGACACGTAGACACGGGAAAACGCAAATTCTAAAAGTGAGAAAACGCGGGGGACACGTTAGAAAACACAATATTTTACAGTTTTGATAGTAGATTAGGCTATATTTTGAGAGTTTTAAAGATATTGAGAGGAAAAAGTCAGGTTGAGAGGGAAAACATTTCTTCTAGTAACAAAAAATTATGTCGGTCTAGTTTCAATTCACTATTTATCTTCAAAAGAAAATTCAGAGTGTCTGAAAGTGTCCTGAAGTGTCGGAAACGTTTAAAGTGTCGGAAACGGAAAACGTTGACTCGTAGAGAGTGTCCGTGCATCGTGACCCTTAATCAACTTCATAAATTAGTGACTTTTTACATTTGTTTGTGAAAGAAAAGACAATAAGGATGTCTTGAACAATTGATCGGAGTCAATTCTGCTCAAGTATGATGTCATGAGTTCAAGCCTTGTATAGTTGTATATATGCGCATCATGATGTTCGTTTTAGTGTATAATTACGCTCTTATTTGACAATGTTTCAACTTTCACACGTCAGATCATTTCTCACCCATGCCAATTCGATTTGGCCTCTACGTTACTTTGACCTTACAATGTAGTATTAGTTTTATCAAAAGTAGATACTCTCAGAAGAATATATGCTGTTTTAGATGGAATCTATCTCTCAGCTGACGCATAGCATGCAACATAAACATGCCTATTTTAGTAACTTCTTGTGGTACAAAGCATTGATTCAAGTATGGGGAAAACGTTCGGGCATGAAAAGGAAAAGAAAGGGACAGGATATACACAAAGTGGAAAAGTTACATGTAAATGCTTCTCTCCTTTTTACCATTATATTCTTCAATCTCAGTGTATATCTTTAACAAAGCCAAATTTCCGACTAGGTACAGCTGTGTAAGATTGTATTTGGGCTATATTTTGGTTCTGTATTTTGCTGTGTATGTCTTACTTCAAAGAGACCAAGATATTTGAATGAGTTCATAGACAAATTTTTAAATTTTCAGTAGACTTGCATGCATTCAGGCAAAGTAGTCTCTACAGTTCTCTTGAACACTTCATTATGGTCTAAGGACACACAAATGCCACCCTCTTTGCAGAGGCATCTTTATTTTTTTTCACTGAAGTGTTTGGGGGAACTCTTTGGCAGGGGCGGGGCAAATATAATGGGGGCCTTATACACTTTCTTAAAATTGGACATTTCGTTTATAGTTTAAAAAATATATAGGATAAAAAACAACAGTAGAATAAATGGAAAAAATGAACTAGATGACTCTCAACGTCTCTCTAAAGTCATTAATCATAATCCAGATACCCTGCTGACTTAACAATTGTCTGCCCAAGTGGTGTGCCATCATCGTCTCCGAAGGCAGTCTGTGGAAGTCGTCTGCAAAAGACGGTCTACCAGAGGCGTTTGCAAAATTGGTCTGCTAATTAATGCCATTTGTCAAGATCAACGAACTAAAGGTCCCAAAACTAGAAAAATAATGTCGTCATTCTCTTCAGAACAATGGATCCGGGGTTAAATTTATGGGGTCTAAATATAAGCCCTAAACCAATAGTTGATCTTACACTCTTAACCTTATAACCAAGCCCCATAAGCCTATTTGGCAAAGATGGGTCCAGAAGGAGAAAGGCTTAAGGCCTCTATGACCATTATAAATACTCTACTTGGCACAAAGGTAAATTTCATTCTCATATCCATAGACAAACACATTTATTATTATCTCTATTACTACTTTGCTTACTTGGTTACCCGTCTGACATAATAGCATAGGAGAGGTTTGTGTGGACAACCCCCTAATCAATTTACTTCCTCCCTTCCAATTTAGTTGTGACACTTTTTTTTTTCACAACTCCCTATGCAAAATTTTAATGGGGTATTAAGAAGGGGTAAGGGGAAGTGATTAAGAGGGGATGGGGACCACTACACATGGGGTTGAAAGGAAGAGAGGAGAGAGAAATCAGGGGGCAATGATCATCATCCAAAACCATTAGCTAACCATCACAAACTGAAACCGCAAATCAGAGAATCAAAATAAAAATAAAATTAACTTCAAGTATAATACATCATCACAAAAATTAACGGAGGATAATATATCATCACAGATCGAGATAAATATTTATTGCAGAATTTATACTATTTCGACAAGAAAATAAAGATTGAAATGGAAATGTGAATTGAAATTCAAATTGATTATGGGAAAGATAGAAAAGAGGAGAGAGAGAGGGAGAAGAATACCAGTAGAATGAACAAGTCGAAGCGGAGAAAAAGAAAACCAGAATCAAGCTCCAACAACAGAAGCTTTGTTCCTCACCATCATCTCTCTTCACTCGTCTCACTCACTAGCCTTTCTTGGAATCGATTTCTCTCCTTAAAACTTTCTGGTAAGAAAACATCTAAACATCATGTTCCATCTTCACCATGATGGAAAGGGAGAGAGAGTCGAACAAAAAGGCAAGAGAAATCTTCCGCATATTTCAATTGAACTAACCATTCTTTTCCAACGAAAAAATGAAAAAAACTAGTGCAAAATTGTCGAATTGTAGAAACTCAGAGAACCAGATCTAAACAATTTGTGGATGATGAAGACGAAAACGATGAGAGAGAGAAATCGAATTCGGGGTTAGAGATGAAAATGAACAGTAGAAAACGATGAGAGAGAGAAAACGAAAACGAAAATGAAGACGAAAACAAGGGTGAAATGGTAGGAATCGAAATTGAAGTGAGGGAGTGGTAATTTGAGGAGAGAGAGTGGCGATTTGAGGAGAGAGAAAGTTGAATTGGGGTTAGAGAAGATGAACAGTAGAAATGAAGATGAAGGTTGAGATGAAAATGGGGTTACAGAAGATGAACATTAAAAATGAAGACGCAGGTTGAGATTAAAATTTGGGTGGGGGTTTAATTTTTGGTGGGAGTCATTTAATCTTGTTAGGTTTAATGAGGTTATTTAAGTAGGATTTAATTTCATTAAACAAGGGTGAAATGGTAAAATCACAGCCATAAACTTTCCATTTTAGGTAAAAAAAAAAGTGTCACAACTAAATTGATACATGCCAAATAAGGAAAGTGTCACAACTAAATTGAAACGGAGGAAGTACTTGTTTTGTAAGTGGCCTGCCATCGATGAAGTTTCAAACCAGCAAAGGCAACACACTTTGGACCATCAAGGCCCACTTGCTTGGTCTAGTACATTCACTTGTTTTTAACAGAAATGGTTGGATAAGAGTAGGGATGGGCATTGACCCAAGACCCGACCCGGGCAAGGTTGGACCCCGACCTGTTTTCGCTGGCCTGTGCCTGAATTTTGGCACATTGGGATCGGATCCGGCCTGGTCCGATAAATTCAGACCCAAACCCGCCCCACATACCCAATTTCTTTTACATATTGTGTGTGTGTGTGTGTGTGTGGAGCAATGATATTGTTCAACCTAATATTTGAATTTTAGCTTTCCGCACAACCATTGAGTCAAATGATTTAAGTACTTGACCTTTAAACTTTTCATTTTATCCATTATTAATCAGGACCCAAGTCAATTTGTTGTGGATGTTTTAGTTTAGAGTTTTTTTTTGTCGAACAACCTTTTATAGTCACTTTTTGCGAAAAACAACCTTTTAAATTTTTTTTTGCAACTTGCAACCTTAAACGAAATTTTTTTTGCGAGATGAAACCTTTTCTATATTTCCATCATTGACCGTTAACTTTTTGCCTTTGACTGTGAGTTGGTTTACTTCCAACTTTCTTTAAATTCATTTCCCTCCATTTCTCTTCCTTTTCATTGATTCTTTTCCCTCCATTTTCCTCCATTTCTTAAAATTCTCTCTCCTCTCATTTCTCTCTACATTTTTCTTTTACATTTCTGAGAAACAAAATCTTATTGTCATTCTAGAGTGTAGACTAATGGCCTCCAGATAGTTTAGGTAAGCATAGCTACGAGACTGAAGAAGCAAAAACCCAGCAACACAGCACCAAGTTCATCACTCAGTGGCCCCTTAAAAAAAAGTTCATCACTCTGGAGACTGGGATCCAATTCTACACAATGACTCAACAGCTTTGTCCCTCACACAAGTTTCCTCCACCGTGCAATGCGTTTCGAGTGGTGGAAGCAAAACATGGGCATATTCAACAGAATCAACACCACCAACATAGGGTATAAAAAACACCCAATTCATATGCCATTGACAGAAGAACGTCATAATCATCATCATTGTTCTCGCTCAGGAACAGTATTAACCGCTGCTCCCTAAGCGCTCGGCTCATCAATCGTCGACATTGTAGAGAGAAAATGAGAGGAGAGAAAAAGAATTTTAAGAAATGGGGGCAAAATGAATTAATGAAAAGGAAGAGAAATGGAGGGAAATGAATTTTAAGAATGTTGGAAGTAAATCAACTCATAGTCAAAGGCAAAAAGTTAACGATCAACGACAGAAAAATAGAAAAGGTTTCATCTCGCAAAAAAAAAAGTTCATTTAAGGTTGTAAGTTGCAAAAAAAAAAATTTAAAGGTTGTTTTTGCAAAATAGTGAATATAAAAGGTTGTTTCTGACAAAAAAACACTTTAGTTTATGTAATGTTTTGTACGAGAATTAGACTATTATTTTGGTATTTTATCATTTTAATAACTAAAAATACTGGAGTAAAAAAACGCTAGTTAACAAAAATAATGGAAATACTTAATAAGGTTGAAACCCATTTTGATCCATTGTATCTGGGTAAGGGTCCAGATTTTCTAGAACTTGTGGGTCTAGGCGGGTCTGGGTCCAAATCAAATTTTACGGGCTTGGGTCAAGGTATGCCTGCTGCCGCCCCAGGTTCGGCTCATGCCCATCCTTAGTTAAGAGATTCCCCCATTCACGTACCAATTATTATGCAATCAAAAACTTGAAGTTGGTTCAAATTATTTAAGCAATAATATAGTTCAAATTACTACAAAAACCTAGTGAGAGAGATGGATGTACTGCTGAACACGAAGAAGAGAAAGAAGGATAGGCAGGGGTTGCGATCTCATCGGCAGTGGGGCCGCATCGCAGAGGAAAACTGCATAGAGGAGGGAGGAGATGAAGGTGGTGGTGGTCGTACGTGGCTAAGTGCGAAGAGGGAGGAGATGACGGTGGTGGTGCGAAGAGGGAGAAGATACAATTTTGTTAATATTTTGATTTCACACGTGTGGATGGGTTTTGACACTATAACTTATAGTGTAACAGTTATACCCAAGAATTTCTGATTTTATAAAGGTATGATTTTATGTTTATTTCAAATGGAGGGCGGAGGAGGCTGTTGAACATGTAGCTTCAAATTAGTAGGTTGTTAGTTTCCTTTATTTAGTGTTTATCGATCAAGGTTGTTTTCTTAATTCATTCATTTAGCATTTGTTTAGTCAGTCAAAGAGAAGTGGGTTTAAGTTCAGGGACACTAAGCCAATAATTCCTTGTTTTTAGTATTATTGGTGCATTTTCTGTTTTGATGTAGCCTATTTAATGGGCACTTATGTATGCTTATTAAATTGAATGAGAATGCATAGTTCCTTCCAATGCTATTTTTTTCAATTTTTGCATCTTATTTCCAACAAATTGGTATCAAGAGCCAATGATCTTGTGACGCCCTAAATTACCCTTTAAGTTTTCATTTTTTTCTCTCTCAATGGTTGCAAATACTTCTTCTCTTTTTCGTTTACCCACTTTAAAAGTAGAGAATTATAATTCATGGGCTAACAAAATGAAATCTTATTTGAAAGCAATGAGCTTGTGCAAGGTAACTGAGAGTGACGTCGACCTAACCCCTCTTCCACAAAATCCAATTGCCGCCAAGTCAAAAAATATGACGAGGATGTAGCAAAGAAAAACAAAGGCACTTTTATGTATTCATCCGGCCATGTCGGATGGAATCTTTACGAGTATCATGACTTGTGAGTCACCAAAGAAGGCATGGGATATGCTAAAGGAAGAGTATGAGAGAAATGCCCAAACAAAGTTGATGCAAGTTTTGAACCTAAAAAGGGAATTTGAGATGCAAAAGATGAGAAAGAGCGAAACCATTAAAGAATATGTGAGTAAGCTTATGAGTAGTATTAATCAAATTAAATGGTTTGGTGAAACATTTTCCAATGAGAGAGTAGCCGACAAAATTGTAGCTAGTGAGTGTTCCCAAAAAATATGAGTCTAAAAGTTCCTCACTTGATTATCCCAAGGACCTATCTAAGATACCACTGTCAGAGTTGGTCAATGCTCTTAATGCCGCAGATCAAAGGAGATCAATGAGGGAGGAAGAAAATGGAGAAAAATCAAGGGAGCCTTACTAGCTAAATCATCATACTCAAAAGGGAAAGGTACTAAAATGCAATGTAACTATTATCACAAGGTTGGTCATGAGGAAAAAGATTGTTGGCACAAGGGAAAACCAAAATGTTTCAAATGTCAAAATTTTGGGCATTTGGCAAGGAATTGTAGATTCCAAAATGAAGAGCAAAATGAAGAGCAAGAGGCTATGGCATAAGTGGCCACAGAAGAAAATTTATTTTAGAGTTGAGGATGAAAAGTGCACCTTGGAGAGAAGTGCTCCAATATCCAAAGAGTAGAGTGGGTGAGAAGTGCATCAACAATTGAAGGTGGTGAGATGTGCATCACAAAATTGAAGAGATTTGCTTCATAAAATATTTGATAATTTGAACATATTGCTTCAAATTAGTGGGTTGTTAGTTTCCTTATTTTAAGTGTTTATCCGTCAAGGTTGTTTTCTTAATTAAATCATTTAGCATGTATTTAGTCAGTCAAAGAGAAGTGGGTTTAAGTTGTGAGACCCTAAGCCACTAAGTCCTTGTTTTTAGTAATATGGGTGGATTTTCTGTTTTGATGTAGCCTATTTAATGGGAACTTATCTATGCATATTAAATTGAACGAAAATGCAGTAGTTCCTTCCAATGCTTATTTTTCAATTGTTGCATTCTTATTTCCAACAGGGGCCTGGCAGTGTATTAGCAAGACACAACATACATAACACACAAACATATATATTTCATTGATGATTAACAGTACATGCATGCACTGAAAGTTAAAACCATACAGCAACAACGACATCAAGAAGGAGATATCATACACAATGACATCTCCATATTAATTTAAAACAACAACTACATGAAGGAAAAACTAAAAACTCAAAACCCTTTATTTATAATTATGGTTGGAGTATATAGTTATAAATACTCCATATTAGTTTAGTTGCTGCAGTATGGAAAGCATTTGGGTACACATACTCCATAGCAATTAAAATCTCCGCAGCAATTGTTGAAGGGACTGATGCAAACATCCCCTTGGCCACCACAAGTGAGTTGACGATGGGCGCCAACAAACTCTTCAGCAACAACAATTTGTGACAGCGGATTAAGTTGACGAGCAGCCGAGGCGGTTTCAGTTTTAGCTAACAGCACCACAATGGCAAACATGACCACCATACTCACACTCACCCTCTTCTTCATCATCATCTCCATCTCTTTTATATGCTCTCTCTTCCTCTCTTCTGAGTATTTTGTTTTTCTTTCTTTGTTGAGCTTGATGAAAAGAAAAGTGTACTTGGCCTCCTTATATAGCCGTGAAAAGGGAGCTTGGTGCAAATAGTATAGTAGCAACTTCATGAAAATTCTTCATGCAGCTAATTTTAAGTGACTGGGGTGAAGTGAGGTAATTAGGTAAAAGTTTGGTTGAGACTGAGTACTGAATGAGTGAGGAGGTTTAGAAATCTGTTTAATGTGACAAGTACACAGTACTGGTGTGAATGAGTGAGGTAATCTGTTCTTTTTATAGTGGGCCCTAGCCTAAGTTAAAGATAGAACTATAAAAGTATGTAACAAGGATAAAATACTGATTTCCTTTTCCATGTGCTTTACTCTCCAAGACTCCAAGTCTCCAACGATGCACTACTCAGCGTTTCAGCCAGTCCATCTACAAGCACTCAAGTTGTTTCCTTTATTTTTTTCACAAAACATTCTTAATTTTTTTTTTAATATAAGGATGCACGTGCACCTAAATACTCTATGTTGGCTCCGCCACTGTGACTACTGAATAAAAAGAAGTAGATATAATTGAGACTATTAAGATCAGTGACAAAACAACCATAACGAACACACAAGAAGACTTAATGTAGAAACTTGAAAATTGTGGGAGGAAAACTATAAAATAATGCAGTATGACTTTTAAATTTAATGATATATGTGACACAATGACTTAAAATGCCTCTAAGATTTCCCCCGATCTAATCACCTTAAAATTTGAATCCCCTTCATCACACAAGAACCTCGTAATCGAGCCCTACCTTATTCATGTTTCACTCAAACATTTACATCTTCATTTTTTCACCTATTATTCCATCCCATGACCTAATTAAATTTATAGGTCAAATGTTCAATAGGAATACCAAATTCTTACTAGGACTACTAAACAATTTGATCCCCAAATTATCAGAATAAAAATACATGCCACATTATACTAACCTCCATTTTTAAATAAGTGCAACATTTTGACTTTCACGTTTGCCAACACAACTTTGACCATCATTATCTCTAATTATGTATTTGTAAATGTTATAAAAAGTTGATATTATGATAATATTCATCTAAACAAATCCAATACCATCTTATATGATCATTTTTGTTTTCATATATTAGTAAAAAAATAAGGTCAAAGTGAGATTTAGTACAAAAGTCAAACCGTTTTTGCACTTAAAAAAAAAGAGAAAATACATTCCCAAATACAATTCTCTTATTTGAAAATTAATTAATGCTTGACATAATTGAATATTTGCCAGCACATGATGAAAAAAATCCATATTTCAACTTATATATATATAGACAATTATCAGTGTATTTAATCTCAGAGTTAGGTAAGAGGATGTATTATTGACTATAAATATCATGAACGGTTTCACGTCTCTTTCCACCTGCAACTATTCTTTCATACAATATGTCAATATCTCAAACAATCAGGACTTAGCATAATTGTGCTGTTAAAGACCTATAATCTCAAACTGCAATTGCTGCCTTAGGCATCACCAGCAAAATAATACTTTTTCATTTGTTCATTAATTACAAGGAAGCACTAAAGAGGAGCAAGAAGGATCCTACACTTTAAGGGAAGAGCTCAAGCAACACAAGCTAGCATACTGTATGGCCAAAGAAGCATTGAAAACTTATCTAATTGCGAGTTCTAGGGGATGCACACAGATCAAATATGAACAAATATAGTGTAGAAAAATCAAAACACTGACTAACATGATTTACATTTAACATGAAAAATCCCTCCCTTGACGAATAAGAGAAAAATTACTAATGTATTATTAATCCGAGCAACAACTTTTTTTATTAAGGGAAATTCCGCTTGGTGCCACTGTACTTTGAGCTTTTTAATTTGGTACCCAAATTTTTTTTTGATTCTATATGGTACCATTGTAGTTTGGACTTATTCTCTATCGTAACATTATGTTAAACAAAACATTAGTTTGGGGGTTAAATAAGGTTAGGGGTTTGTCTAATTTTACGTAATTAAGGTTTTGGGAGTCATTTTTGTCTTTAACAACTAAATTTAAGGTCCAATTTGGTAAAAAAAAATAAGTAGGCATTTCCTGACACGTACAACGAGGTTCAAGTCGTTTTTCTCTAATTTCGACTTCAATTTTGACCCATAAGAGCCAAAATGACTCCCAACCCTTAGCTGGACTATTCTCAATGCACAAGGCACGTAGACGAGACAAACTATTAACCCTATTGTAGACACTAAAAATTTATTAGTGTTTTACATTAAAATAAATTGATTATTATTGAGCTAAAATAAATATAATTAGCTCACTTTAATTAATTTAGCCCACCTAAATAAAATATCCAAATTAAATCAAATAAATATAATTTGGGTTGTCAACTATTTGGGCCAGTTAATATTATAGTCCAAATAAGATGGTCAAATGACAAAGGTAAAAAAGACTTCTAAGTCATAAATGGGCCCAAGCCCATAAACTACCAAGTCCATGAAGGGATGTACATTCTCTATAAATAGACCTCGCCTCCTTCAGTTGAGGAGACCAGAAAATCATTATTCTCAAGAGCTCATAAAATTCTCTTGGAATTCTCTCTGCAAATAGTCAACAAGCACATCAAATCCGTGCTGACTGTTCAGATACACTCAAACACATTCGATTGAGATTCAAGCTTTTGACAGCCCTCATTCGAATACACTCAAACAAAACTCAAACTCAGGTCCACGTCGACATCAACACGTGTCACTCTCAAGCTACGTAACAGAATCAGAGGACTTAGTTTATTTTTGTTATAAACTGTTTACAGGGATTGTACTCAATACATTATTGAAATATAATTTCTTTGTTACTTTGTTTCTTGTCTTATTTATTTTGACTCGAAATTTGTGTATACAAATTTTGGCACGCTCGGTGGGACAATCTCTGCCTCTCATCTCTGTTTCGTCATCATCAACAAAGCTGAGAAATGGCCTCAAGCAAGAACATCTCTCAATCTTCTGAAAACTCTACCGACACCCTACGAAAATCTGTAACGTTGGGTGACTTTATGGATGACATGACTCTTGGTTTTCGCACTAGAGGAATGAAAAAGGTCTGTTATTCTTTGCCGCCGCCGCTAAGCTTCGAGCCGCAAATGTTCCTACCGAGCGAGAGAAAACTCTTTAAGCTCGTTTTCTGCTGAATCATCCATCATGTCTGATTCACACAAAGAGCGTGAAACCCCCGTGTTTGGCTCAACTGCTTTGGCTGAACACGAGCCATCATTCATTGCTTCTCAAATATGGAAGCAACTCTCATCTGATAAGTCGGACAGGCTGACCGTTCACACTAGCCCTCTCTTTGATCCACTCAATGTAGAGAGTGACAATGAAGTGATGATATTGCTGTCTCATCACCTCTAACGATTTTCGACTTAGAGGAACCCTTGTTGTCTTCACAATCGAACACTGCTGCTGTTATGGTGACCTCAGCTAAGACGGTTGAGGAACAACTTGCTGAAATGAAATAGCCTACTCCAAAAATTAATGAAGGATGGAGAAGAAAAAGATGCTCAAATTCGACTCCAAAATGAGCAAATCACTGTCCTCAACAAGAAACTGGAGGAAGGCGACGCAACATCAAGACAGGGTGATGAAAGTGAAGGGGATAGTGGTGAAGACGTTCGCCGCCCACCTACAGCACGCCAACTTGAGTTATTGATAGCTCACGCTCTCAAAAATCAACTTGGAGAAAGTTCTCATGGCAGTCATCGCTATGTGAAGCTTTATACCAAAAGGATCGATAAGCTGCAGATGCCTTTTGGCTATCAACCCCCCAAGTTTCAGCAATTCGATGGGAAAGGAAATCCTACACATTGCTCACTTTGTGGAAACATGCAACAATGCTGGTACCACAAATGATTTCCTGGTCAAACAATTTGTTCGTTCCCTTAAAGGCATAGCCTTTGACTGGTACACAGATTTACCCTCACAATCCATTGACAGTTGGGATCAAATGGAGGAGGAATTCCTGAACAGGTTCTATAGCACTCGACGTATTGTCAGTATGACTGAACTGACTAAGACTCACCAGTGGAAGGATGAGCCAGTCATCGATTACATCAATCGTTGGCACGCATTGAGTCTAGAGTGTAAAGACCGCCTAACTGAAGTCTCTGCTGTTGAGATGTGCATTCAAGGAATGGATTGGGACTTGCTTTATATCTTGCAAGGTATAAAACCTAGGACTTTTCAAGAATTGGCCACACGAGCTCATGACATGGAGCTTACCATTGCCAACTAGAGGCAAAAGCAACACTTCTTCAGAATACAAGAAAGAGAAGAAGGATTTTAAAAAGACTGACAAGACTGCCAAAAGTTCGACTAAGGAGTCAATGTCAATCACGTCCTCCTCGCCTGTCAAGATTTCTAGCAAGGCTGGCACTGAAAAGAATAAGGGTTCATCTTCTCAAGAACCAAGAAAAAATAGGCCAACCTTGAAAGAACTCCAAGCAAAGAAATATCCATTTCCAGACTCGGATTTGTCAGGGATGTTAGATGATTTACTTGAAAACAAAGTCATTGAGTTGCCCGAAGCTAAGCGTCCAGCAGAGGTCGGTAAGACTTCCGATCCTAACTATTGTCGGTATCACAGGTAGATTATTCATCCCATAGAAAAGTGTATAACACTTAAGGAGAGAATTATGCAACTTGCAAAGGATGGGAAAATTATACTGGATTTTGATGAAGTTGCTGAAGCTAATCACGCCTCCGCGATGTTAGATTCTTATTGGGAGGCTCAAACTCTGCAGTTTGGGAGTTTGGAGCCAGTAATTGTACATGTGTTGCGACCGGTTCTCCAAGTTGATGATGTGCCATCTGTTGAGCACGGTGTTCCAATTGGCAACCAACATGGAGAGGATGAAGAAGGGTGGACGTTGGTCACTAGAAGGAGGCCTAGACGACAGTCGAAGCCTCAACCAAAGTCTGTTTGTCGTAAGAAGAAGCATCAAAAAAGAAAGGGCACAAAACGCTCGAAAGGAAAGAAAAGTCAAAAAGCATACTAAACGGCAAGTACGCCAATTGACTTGCTTGAACGAGGATCCACTTACCCCCGTAACCTTAGAAGAATTCTTTCCTGAAGATTACTTCACTACGGTTACTGTTAATGCTACCTCATTTGTTGAGGATGAAGAAGAAAAAGAGGAGGAGGACCAAGAGCCTGTTAGAGAAAATGAAATCTCCGTCAAAGTAACTGTCCAACATTCAGGGACGGAGATAGATCCAAAGATATTGGCTATCTTGGAAGCTCTTCCTACACGCATGGGATGGAGGCAAGATCTTTCATTTGCCTCGAGAAATGTGTCGACAAGTGGCTCTTGCACTTCAGCACCCGAACTATACCTTGATAAAGTGAAGGATGCTGGAGAGCCAATAGAAAGTTCGGCTAAATGCGCGTCATGTAATTTTGCCTTAGCCTTCAATCGATGAAGACTTATTGTTGGGCTCAAAACCTCACAATCGACCCTTGTTCGTTTCGGTTATATTTTCGGCAAGAGAGTGAATCGTATCTTAGTGGATGGAGGTTCCATTTGTCAACATCATGCCAAAATCCACCATGACTGATTTAGGGATAACTATGGAAGATCTTTCTGATAGTTGTCTAATGATCCAAGGATTCAACTTGAACAGTCAACGTGCCATAGGCATAATACGTCTTGACCTTGTGATGGGAGAGTTAACATCATCTACTCTCTTCCATGTCATAGATACAAAGACGTCGTATAAAATGTTGCTTGGACGACCTTGGTTGCATGAAAATGGGGTAGTCGCATCAACCCTCCATCAATGTCTTAAATTTTATCGTGGAGGCGAGAAGAAAATAAATGGGGATGTCAAACCCTTTAGCACGGCAGATTCGTACTTTGCCGATGCTAAGTTCTTCGAAGATGGGGAACCCTTAAGTGAGATGTTGCCATCTAAAATTCCTTCAACAGGAAAAAGGGGTACAAATAAAAATGGTGATATTCCCTCGTCTTCAAGCTCTAGCGAGTCAGCCACCACTGAGATGCAACAACAAAGATGCAAGGAAAAGGTAAAAGAAGAAGTTGTTGCTCAACCCATTAAAGCAACGAAGAAGGCAGTAACGACTCCAGTCCTGCGATACATCCCTAAATCACGTCGTAAGGAAGGGGAATGACCTTTTGCAGGGTGTCAGGTTATGAAAGTAGAGCCAAAGAAAGAAAAAGGAGTAGATGAGACTACTCTTCAATGTTTAAAGCAAGAAGTGATTGTTCCTTTATCTAGAGCCAATCACAATCAAATTGCTAAGCCTCCAACCTCACAATATGTTGATCAATCTAGGAGAAAATGGCTTAACAAGGGTAGGTTTGACCCAAATGCTTATAAACTCTTGGCGAAGTCTGGTTATGACTTCGAGAATCCAACGCCCATGGGCAATGTCATTGAGGTTGATCCTCATGGAATTAATGACACACAAAAGAAATTGCAAGAGTATGGCGTTGAGGTACATCCGACTAAAGTAGGTTTGGGATTTGAAACCCCAACACCCATTAAAATTTCTGCACGGCGTAGAGGGACAACCTCTTCTTCGCAGTATATTACTGCGGAGGAAGTTGAAGAAAATGAAGATGAAAATAATGTGTCTCAGCCAAAAATATCGGTCTTTGATCGACTGCAGTCTTCTGTCGTAAAAGACCATACATCGGTTTTTAACAGACTTGGTGGACACGAGTTAAATGAAGGTGTGAAGTCAAAAATACAAACACCCTTGCAAAATCTTCGATCTTCTAAGAATAAAGCATCTGTCTTTAAACGTCTTGGTGCATCGACCTCAATTGATAAACAACAAAGACGGTCAGTACTAAGTCGCATCACAAGAGAGAAAAATGAAGTCTAAGGCGAGGACGCACCTCAAAGCGTTATCCCATCTCGCATGAGGCGTACACAGGTGGTAGACATCATTGGACATGCACCCTTGAAAGCCAAAGGTCGTGTCATAGTGTTAACAAACCAAAGGAGTTCGTCTAGTCAAGAAAAAGAAAAAGATGTTGAATTTGTTTCTTCAAACCATATCACAGGGCATGAGGCTCCTGAAAGTGACGAGGAGATGGAAACAGATGAGGCTCCTAAAACTCTTGAAGATGGGGGGCAAGCCACCGTCGATGAGTTAAAAGAGTTAAACCTTGGAACTCAAGAAGAGCCACGCTCTGTCTACGTCAGCGCTTTTCTTACCCAATAGGAAGAACAAAAATATTCCAAGTTACTCTCTGATTACAAAGACGTATTTGCATGGAGTTATAAGGAGATGCCAGGACTCGACCCAAAAGTCGCTGTCCATCGCTTAGCCATCAAAAAAGGTGTCAGTCCAAAGAAGCAATCCCAAAGACGCTTCAGGCCAGAATTAATTTCTGAAATTGAGGCAGAAGTAAACAAGCTCATTGATGCAGGATTTATTCACGAACAAGTATCCTACTTGGATAGCAAACATTGTGCCAGTACGAAAGAAAAATGGACAGTTACGAGTTTGTGTGGACTTCCGTGACTTGAACGAGGCGTGTTCGAAGGATGACTTTCCACTCCCAGTAACGGAAATCATGATTGATGCCACCACTGGTCATGAGGCTATGTCATTCATGGATTGTACGGTTGGATACAACCAAATTCACATGGCTCCCGAAGATCAAGAAGCATTGCATTTCGTACCCCTAAAGGGATATTTTGTTACAAAGTCATGCCTTTCGGCTTAAAAAATGCCGGAGCTACGTATCAGCGTGCAATGCAGAAATTTTTTGAAGATATGATGCATCAAATTGTGGAGTGCTACGTAGATGACTTGGTGGTAAAGTCTAAGAAGAAGGAGAATCATCTACATGACCTCCGTAAAGTCTTTGAAAGACTACGAAAATGTCAATTAAAAATGAACCCCCTCAAATGTGCATTTGGTGTCACCTCAGGAAAGTTTCTAGGCTTCATTGTCAGACACAGGGGTATTGAAATTGACCAAGCAAAGATCAAGGCCATCCAAGAGATGCCTGAACCTAAGAACCTTAAGGAGTTACGTGGCCTCCAAGGGCGTCTTGCTTACATTCGAAGGTTTATTTCTAATCTAGCAGGAAGATGTCACCCCTTCAGCCATCTCATGAAAAAGGATGCCCCATTCAAATGGGATGACTCATGTAAAAAAGTCTTCGAAAGTATAAAGAAGTATTTGTCTTCTCCCCCTGTCTTGGGGGCACCAATAAAAGGGAAACCACTCATCCTTTATATCGCAGCACAGGAGCGATCTCTGGGGGCAATGTGCGCTCAAGAGCAAGAAGACCGTAAGGAGACAACTCTTTACTACTTGAGCCAAACTTTGGTGGGTGCTGAATTGAATTACTCACCTATTGAAAATTGCCTTGCTTTGATTTTTGCGATCCAAAAATTAAGACATTACATGCATGCTCATACAGTTCATGTCATCTCGAGGTCTGACCCGATAAAATACATTCTCTCAAGGCCCGTGTTGTCTGGCAGACTTGCAAAGTGGGCTATGCTTTTAAAACAATATGACATTGTGTATGTCCCGCAAAAGGTCGTCAAGGGGCAAGCAATAGCGGACTTTTTCGAGACCACCCAGTCCCTGCGGAATGGGAGCTTTTCCGACGATCCGTCAGGTGAAGATGTGTTTTTCATTGAAATACTCCCACCTTGGAAAATGTACTTTGATGGCGCCGCTCGTCATGACGGTGCAGGAGCTGGAGTTGTCTTCATTTCTCCAGAAAAGCATATACTGCCATACTCTTTTGTGCTAACTCAACTATGTTCCAATAATATGGCTGAGTACCAAGCCCTCATAATAGGCCTCCAAATGGCAATTGAAATGGGACTTAGAGACTTAGACATTCACGGGGACTCCCAAATGGTCCTAAAACAACTGTCGGGTGAATACGAAGTCAAAAAGAATGATCTAATCCCTTATCAAAGGCAAGCATCACAATTGCTTGACAAACTCGATACCATCAAGTTAGAACATGTTCCAAGGAGTGCCAACAAGATGGCTGACGCGCTCGCTGGGCTTGCAGCCACTTTGGCACTGGGGCAGAAGAAACAATGTATGTACCCGTTTGCAAACGATGGGTTGTCGCTCCAGATGACGATGATGTTGACGAATATGCTGAAGAAGTCGACATGATCTCTGTCTATCAAATTGACAAAGAGGATTGGCGTCAACCAATTATTGATTATATGGAACATAAAAAATTGCCAAGTGATCCAAAACACAAAACAGAGATTCGTCGTCGAGCCTCACGGTTCATATATTATAAGGGGACTCTCTATCGACGATCCTTCCATGGTCTTTGGTTAAGATGCCTCGGAGATGAAGAAGCAAAGCAAACCATGGAGGAAGCTCACTCTGGAGTTTGTGGTGCTCATCAGTCAGGTCCAAAACTGCATGACCGTATTAAAATAATGGGTTACTATTGGCCAACCATGGTACAAGATAGCATGGACTATGCAAAGAAATGTGAAGCTTGCCAATTTCATGCTAACTTCATTCATCAACCTCCAGAGCCATTACACCCCACAGTCGCATCTTGGCCATTTGAAGCATGGGGACTTGATGTAGTCGGCCCAATCACACCAAAATCATCTGCTGGGCAATCATATATTTTGGCAACATCGACTATTTTTCTAAATGGGCAGAGGCCATCCTCTTACGCGAGGTAAAAAAGGAGAATGTTGTCTACTTCATCCGTACTCACATCATCTACAGATATGGTGTACCCCAAAGAATTGTCACTGACAATGGGACACCATTTTACAATAAATTGATGAAAAGTTTATGTGAGAAGTTTAAATTCACCCAACATAGATCGTCAATGTACAATGCACCAAGAAACGGTCTAGGCTGAAGCGTTCAACAAGACACTTTGTAGTTTGTTGAGCAAAGTGGTTGCCAAGTCCAAACGTGATTGACATGAAAGAATAGGGGAAGCTCTATGGGCATACAGGACGACATATAAATCAGCAACACAATCAACTCCATACTCGTTGGTGTATGGCGTTGAGGCCGTTCTCCCCTTGGAGCTTCAAATTCCATCATTGCGCATTGCCATACAGGAAGGATTGACTTCTGAAGAAAATGATAAACTCCGACTTGCTGAGTTGGAGGCGCTTGACGAAAAAAGACTCCAAGCACAACAAAAAACTGAGTGCTACCAAGCTCGTCTGTCACGCGCTTTCAATAAGAAAGTTCGACCTCGCTCCTTTCAAATTGGAGACATGGTCCTAGCCATTAAAAGACCCATCATTATTTCTCGCAAGACAGGAAGTAAATTCAGTTCTAAATGGGATGGTCCATACGTTGTCAAAGAGGTATACACTAATGGGGCGTATAAAATTGTTGACGCCGAAGGATTACGTATAGGGCCTATCAATGGCAAGTTTCTGAAGCGCTACTACTCATGAAAATTGAGAGCATTGTTCAACTCCTAAGCAAGAGGATAAACTGCATTTGTTGAAAGAAAATATATGTAAATTTGAACTACGTTGGCTTGATCTTGTAAAAGCAATTTGTTGAATTTTGCAAGTACGTAGGCAGCTAGGGTAACATAAAAATTACTCGAGTGCAGCCACACCAAAAAAAAAATTTGCAATCATTGTAATACTCCTGCCCGCAAGAGTATAAACGTGAAGCAATGAGAAACAAAAAAAAAATTTGCAATCATTGTAATACTCCTGGCCCGCAAGAGTATAAACTGTGAACGGCGAAATTAAAAAAAAATAAAATCCTATCATGTAATACTCCTGGCCCGCAAGAGTCTAAACTGTGAACAGCGAAACACAAAAAAAAAAATGCAATTGTTATAGTACTCCTAGCCCGCAAGAGTATAAATTGTGGACGGCTAAATCATAATGATAAAAAAGGGATGTGTTCATCTTATCAAAAAAAAAGTAGAAAGGGACAAAGTCTCAATCCATCCACTCAAAGGGTTTGATGGCAGACTGAAGCTCGAGAAGGTTCACCCTATGTTGTTCAAGTTGGGCAATCTCATCAGTACTCAAAGATGGAGTTGCTTCCAACTCATCCAAAGTCCGCTTTGCAGCCTTTATCTGTTCTTCATAGGATGTTAAAGAGGTCTTGTTAGTCTGTCAATTCATCGGATAGATGGATTTTTCTCCTCACGAGTTTTTTGCAATTCGGCTTCGAGATCAATTATCCTTTTCGTGGATCGCCGCATCATGCTCCTCCAAAGTTTTTGCCTCTCTTGCTTTTTAACAAAGTTGGACTCGGCTTGTTTCAACCAACTCCAAGCGAGCACGCATGTCATCCTCCACCGCTCCGACCGTTGGCGCCCGCAACTTTCGCTTCTAAAGTAAGATAAGACTTGACGGAGACCAAAAATAGGAATCGACACCGACGCTTCGGCGGACGTGGGTCACCTTTAAGGTTTTGTATGCCTTTATACACCATGCGAGCTTACGCATATTTTTCCTCAACCTCAGAAAATGGTGATTGTTGCAGCATGGTCAGATAGCCTGCTCCAATGCTTCTGATAGCATTGGTAAAGATGGTGGAAGAATTAGGCCCTGGACGAAAAGTGTTAGAAGATGCAGTAGGGACATGAACACCCTTTATAGCGTCATCGGAGGCGTTCACATCGTTAGGATGAATATCCAAAGCCCTAGAGGCAACTTCAAGAGAATTAGGACCACTGAATCGATCGTTCCTTTGCGAGTTGAGGAAGATAGGCAAATTGGATGAGTCCGCCGATTGGTCCCCACTAGTCGAACCCTTTATGATCCTCAATTCCTTTCCATTTCTGGTCGGAGGATGGGTATTGCCCTTTACAAACATATTATCATTTACAATGTCTTGAATGCTCGCATGCAAGTCAATGTCACCGTCCTAAAAGGAAATAAGTAAATAAAAGGAACCAATTAAATAAATAAATAAAAAAAAAAGAAGAAAAAGAAAGAAACCGGACTTACTAAATTAAGATTGGTAGGAAGAAAAGGAGAACTCGGTATGTTGTCAAAAAACTCCCCAAAGCTCGATGTATCAACTTCTTGAGCCTGGGAGGTTGACTTCCTCTTCCCATTACGTTTGTGTTTAAAATTAACATCGGACTACGTGTCACCGGTGTCCGCGCCACCAATAGAACCATGATGATTTACTGTTTGTTTATTACTGCGGTTGTCAGGGGTACCTCTAAGACGTGAATCATCATCTTTTGGTTGACTCAAACGTTTTCTGTCATCATGCCGTTGATCTTGCTTGGACTTTAATGCATCAGTTAAGACGCTCGAACAAAGAATCTGAACGTTCTTCCTTAAATCTCCAATAGTCACTTTAGGCCACCAGCTAGCAAATTCAGATGTCACCAAGTTTTTCCAGTCCAGTGATTGGCATGGTGTAAAAACACGAGACTGACTTCCTGAAAACAAAAGCAACGTCCAATAACGCAAAGCCTCATAGTAAGACACCTTCCGTTCTTGTACATCACGTCGCAATAGACCGGTGTAATCTTGGCGTAACCAAATTGCCTCCCAAATCGATGGGGGAGTAGGGTTCAAGCATGAAAAAATGTCACGAGAACGCAAGACGAGGTAGCCCGATCGAAGAGAAACCATATAACCGAATTTGACGAGGTCCAAATGACCATCGTCATGCAAAACATCATGTTTGTTCTTATTCAACATGATGCAACCCACGTTAATTGACGCTCCTGCATGTATAAGACTCGTGAACATCCTCTCCATTAAAGAGTTTTGACCCTTGTGCGCTGAATATATGACCATCAAAGGACCCGGAGTGGAACAGGGGTCGGCGTCATGGTGAGTGTTGAAATAATATGCTAGCCAACCATAAAGATAATGAGGTGGGAAGAGGGTTTTTGAGAAAGCTGGTTTTGGAGCTCTTGCAATAGCATTCAAACCGCGATATATACTGGAAAGCACAGGAACTGCAAGACTAAAGGTTTGACCACATGCCATCAAGGTAGCAATCTCAAAAGTGCTCGGTCTAATAAACCTATCTTCGAGTCGGGGAGCACAAAAGTGCATAACCAAAGAAGATATAAAGGCAAAGCAACATAAGTATTGATTCTTCTATTCACGGCTTTGATCCCGAGAAGGTCAAACATATCCGATTCTCGCCTTCTCCCAAACAATCTGGTTGAGTTTCAATGTTTACACTAGGATTAGCGGTAAATTTGGGGCGAGACTCAGAGTACCTTCGCCTCTTGTTAGGTTCCTTGTGAACTCTCTTCTGTTTACACCAAAAATCAATCCAGCTTTGAGCACTCACACCTCTCTTAGAGTTGGCGTCTTTTGCTAGAGTATGATAAACAACAAACAGTATCTCACAAGCTTGAGATAATAGTCGTTTCCCCTCTGTGTCTCGAGCACGCATGATGTTGTAGCTAGGAACTGTCTCATTATAAATCTTCCCAACAATAGGTAACCCTCAAAATTTGTACATGTCCCACAATGAAATAGACCACTCGCCAGTCATGGTATGAAGTGTATTACTAGTAGGGCACCAGCTCTCACAGAATGAGCGAATGATGTCAGGGTTCTTGTCATACAAATAAAGAGAAGCCTGAAATGCAGAGTAAATAGAACAAGAGTCAAGAACTGCTCCAAAGCGAGATAGAACGTCTTCGGTCCACTCCCAATAGCCAGACAAATAAACTGCCTCGCCCAACACTCTCAAATTTTTCGAACCCCACCGCACCGAACCTGAAATGATACGGCGGCCAAGCATTGATGAAGACGTAGGAAGCTCAAAGTTGTCTCGAAGAGTGCTCTTAAGGACATACATCGGAATTCCATCGCGGGACCCCTTGTTCACCTTTACTGACATTTCACTCAGTAATGATCCTTTGTCAATGTGCGTCTGCATGCCGTCAGGACGAAGTAGTGATTTGTGAATAACGAAATTAGTGCCAGTCCGTAGATCAGCTTCTTCATTGTCGATTAAAGAGAGATGAATGTCTTCGCCTCTCTTAAATTCTTTGAAGTACACCATCCTGAAAAGAAAAAAAAGGGTGTGTGTTAGAAAAAATATATATATAAATAAACAAAGAGGGGAAGGGTTGGACGCTGCGTCTTCGTCTTCAAGGGACTGTCTGGAGGTGACATTATCGCAGTGCTAAAGACATACGAATAACACCCCTGACAGGCTCATAGTCGCACATATGGCCCATCGCGACGAAATCCCCGTCTTCGTCTTCGTCTTCAAGGGACTGTCTGGAGGTGACATTGTCGTAGTGCTAAAGACATACGAATAACACCCCTGACAGGCTCATAGTCGCACATATGGCCCATCGCGACGAAGTCCCCATCTTCAAGTGAACCTGTCATATAGTAAAAAAAAAAAATACACGGGAACACATGCAAAAAAAAAAAAAAAAAGGGACTCAAAGGGATGTAACAAAAATCATCACCTCACTAGTCTTGAGTTTCTGGTGATATTTCCACGGCAAATCTAGAAGTTCAGTATCTCACAAAATCCGATATACTGCAAGTCGAACAAAGTGTGTCAAAATCCAGATTGTTGGTAAAAAGAAAAATTACAATCCAAGTATTACTACCAGATTGATTAAAAAAAAAGGCTTTTACCCTACTGGACGCAAGTTGAGAGCTTTGTGCACATTATCACTATGGAAGAATAGAGTTTAAGCATATTAATACAAAGCAAGTTGTTGGTATGATATATGATAAATATTCCGAAAAAAAAGGGATAAGTCATTCGCCATCTAATGGCTAGAGTTTCTGTTTCATAGTATTTATCTAGTAAACATATTGGCAACGTGGTATTGAAAGAAAGAAAAGTAGAAAATCGAAATTGGGATGAAATTCGGGACATCTCGTATCCTAGTTTCTTAAGCATGTACAATGGTCAATTGATGATGCACCATCATAATCAGTTCATCTCATCAAGGTGGCAGCAAGTTGCAACAAAAAAAAATTTAAAAAAATACTTACTTCACGTGGCTACTAAATCGAAAAGAGAGGAAAGAATGCAAAGCAAATTCATGATAGTATTCCTGTCAAAAAAAAAAAAATCATGATAGTATTGTAGCCTCACAGTGCTATACCAATCATCAATCATGATTTAGTACTCACAACTCACAAGACTAAACAAAGAATTCATGCCAAGTCATAACAAAAAAAAAAGTCAAGCAAATTCGTGACTTGCGTGCTGCACATTAATCAAACAAAAAAAAAACAAAAAAAAAAGAAAGAAAAAGAAACAGTAAATAAATTGGGATGCAAAGCCAATATTTTTTTTTTTGATGATGTTGATGATGATCATGGCAGACAAACGGACAATGACTTACTAGTGAACAAAATAATTGCTTGCGAGTGATCGGCCAAGTATAAGTGTTGTGTGCTTGTGAACGCTTGAGCAAACCAAATCTAAAGTCTGGTGAATTATTTGTAATCTGCTAATATGCATGACAAACGCAAGATTAGTTGTGTATTTATACACTTTGGTGAAAAAAAAACCTAATACTTATTCTATTAGGATTATTTTTCCAAGTCCAAGATTTAATAGAGTTGTGGGTAGTTTATGACTCTCGATAACAAATCCTAGCGCCACGACGATTGTCACCCAATTGCTAAACCAAACTTAAATTCGAGACCTTGTCACGATTAAACACTTCAAATCGTGTCCATGACATGGTCTCGAGGGGGCAATTTATAGACACTAAAAATTTATTAGTGTTTTACATTAAAATAAATTGATTATTATTGAGCTAAAATAAATATAATTAGCTCACTTTAATTAATTTAGCCCACCTAAATAAAATATCCAAATTAAATCAAATAAATATAATTTGGGTTGTCAACTATTTGGGCCGAGTTAATATTATAGTCCAAATAAGATGGTCAAATAAATGAAGGTAAAAAAAGACTTCTAAGTCATAAATGGGCCTGCCCCATAAACTACCAAGTCCATGAAGGGATGTACATTCTCTATAAATAGACCTCGCCTCCTTCAGTTGAGGAGACCAGAAAATCATTATTCTCAAGAGCTCATAAAATTCTCTTGGAATTCTCTCTGCAAATAGTCAACAAGCACATCAAATCCGTGCTGACTGTTCAGATACACTCAAACACATTCGATTGAGATTCAAGCTTTTGACGGCCTCATTCGAATACACTCAAACAAAACTCAAACTCGGGCCCACGTCGACATCAACACGTGTCACTCCTGCCTACGAAACGAGAATCGAAGGACTTAGTTTATTTTTGTTATAACTGTTTACAGGGATTGTACTCAATACATTATTGAAATATAATTTCTTTGTTACTTTGTTTCTTGTCTTATTTATTTTGACTCGAAATTTGTGTATAGACCTATTTAACCCAAAACTAATGTTTTATTTAACGGAATGTTATTGTAGAGAATAAGTCCAAACTACAGTGGTACCATATAGAATCCAAAAAAAAATTGGGTACCAAATGGAAAAGCCCAAAGTACAGTGGTACCAAATGGAAGATCCCTTTTTTTAATAATGCGGCACAAATCCTCCATGCAAGATTCCTATTCAGAAAAAGCACAAAAAAACCACTATTTTGTATTGCAAATCTTTTAGCTAAACTAAACACTCACGGCTCGTTTGATAATCATTAATAAATCATGGTAATAGAAATAAATTTTAAGTGTAATGTAACAAGGGAAGCACCCTTAGAATCTCCGTAGGGAGACAATTTCAACCCCAACCCCAAATTTATGCTTTTTTCTATGGGGAAACGATATCGTCACCCCTAAGCTTGTGTTTTTTTCTCCAAGGAAAGCAATTTTCATTACCACGATCATTACCACCTACAAGTTGGTATTGGATGGGGAATGAAAATTCAAGAAGAAAATAGGCACTTTAAGATAAATTAGCATTATCATGGGAATGAACAATGATTTCTTCACAAATTTACATACAAATTCATTCTCATTACCACCATTTATAACCAACTACCAAACGGGCGGTCAAGGTGTTTGTTATAACATCTAATCGAATTCAGGATACAAGGAATTGAAGAATGTTGAAAAATGCTTCAAAGTTTTCGTGCTCACTTTCCTTATGTTAAGGAAATAAAATAGTGTAGTTAGTGGGTCTTGTTAGTGGAACAATTAGTTGTTGAGATCATGGAGATTATATTTGGGGAGTATGCTCCCATCTATTAGCTTTAGGTAGTTAATTATTTTTATTATATATATATATATATTCCTTCTTATTGTAACTCATTTTATGCAGTAAGTAAATCAAATGCATCACTTTGATATGTTTCTCCTATTATAGCTATATTTTTTTTCTTATAAGTTCATCATGGTATCATAGCATCAGGTTAGATCTAAAAAAATAGAGAGAGATGAAGAAGAAAAAGAAGAATAAAAAGAAGAAGAGAAAAAAGGGAAAGAAAGAGTGTTCCACAAAATTTTACAAATAAAAAAATTATTAGTTTGTGTGATTAACCATGGCAAGTAAAATTTTTTTTTTCTTAGATGTGTGTCGATGGGTTCCCTTTTATCCCATGAAGATGTGATTTTTTGGTTACTATATAAAAAGAGGGAGACAAGTCATTTAAGGTGAAGTGCAGTCTTCACAAGCAAATCAGATATTGGCAATCTGATAATGATGGAAGTCGTAGTCAATGCAAAGACGGTTTTCGAAGTTGAAGTAGTGGATGTGATCAAATTTGCAAGACGTCGATGAGAGTTTATGGAGAGAAGTGCTCCATTTAGTGAAGGTTGGTGAGAATGTGCATCAACAAATCAAAATATGGTGTTGGTGATAATGTGCACCAACAAATTTGAAGATGGTAATGAGAAGTTCATTACATTAGGAAGAGAAGTGCTTCCATGTTAATGGAGAGAAGTGCTCCATGAAGATTAATTAAGAACAACAGCAACAATAAAAATTAATGATGATGAGATGTGCACCATTTATTCTATGAAACTTTGAAGCAAGGGAGTGTGTTGGAAAATACTTCAAAGTTAGTGGTGCTCACTTTTCTTATGTTTAGGAAAAAAATAGTGTAGTTAGTGGGTCTTTTTAGTGGGACAATTAATTGTTGAGATCATGGAGATTATATGTGGGGAGTATCTATTAGCTTTAGGTAGTTATTTAGTTTTTGTTATAGATATTCCTTCTTATTGTTACTCATTTTATGCAGTAAGTAAATCAAACGCATCACTTTGTTATGTTTATCCTATAGCTATATTTTTTTCTTATAAGTTCATCAATGAAATCTGACCCATACCGTCTTTATATAAAACTTAGAAACTACCTAGCCTTTCTTTAACAATGATACATCGACTCATCTTATATTTACAATAATCATACTCAACAAGTGTTCTTATTACATTTCATCAATGATCGTAGTTTTGGCATGGTAAATTTTATTTGATATGTATTTGTTCGTTTTGACTTATATAGTGGATGTCATTTCAGGAAAAAAAAACAATGCAAATTCTTCTTGAATTAATGTAAAACCAATAGAAAATTACAAATCATCCAAGAATTCTAACAAACTAGAAGAAATAAGCTACAACAAAATTGAACGTTGAAACACAGAGAACTTTGTGTTAGGCCACAAATGTGTATAAGACTTATAGCCCTAATCATTACACCATACGACTGTACATGTGGTCTGAACCTTGTGTTTTCCAAGCTCCACTTTTCCCTTGGACATTTTTGGTTTGTTGTATTCCATGTTTTGATGATGCCAAATAATTAGGTTATACTATATAGTTTTTATTTTACGAAAAATATAAAATACCAAAAATAATGTAATGTTTAATGTTGCATTTATATCTTGTGGAGAATGATTAATTATTTAATCTAAGTCAAGATATTTATTTTTATGCACTTTTGAATTTTATCATATGGTATGTTTGATGTTCTACTTACTTGAAATCTTTGAATAAAAGATTCTTCAATTAAGTTACTAGATATTTGTTGATGTTGTTGTTTGTGCTTGAAAATCAGTTGGAATAGGCGTGTCATACAATGTGGAGCTAATTCCTTGAAGCTCTGCAACAAACCCAACAACCTCGCTGGAGAAGCTCCCATTAACGGGTAGTGGAGGTTGTTATTTCCCGTTGCAATGTTCGTGGAGTGTGTGCAGCGAAAATCAAGCCATGATCTCCACACCATTACAAGCACTTATCAAGGAGAACGTGGAGCATAATATTTCCAGTAGAAGAAGATTAATTGCAACAGCTATATAAGAGGAAGATAATTCGAAGAAAACTTAAGAGAACTTTCGAGCATAAAAGTCGATCAATACTTAGAAAGTTTTTCTTGTAATTTCCTCTTATATTATACATACTTATTGTAATATTCATAGTGTGTTGGTGAGAGAAAATTAAGAAAATATCCTTGTATTCAAGAGAGAGAAAGAAAGAGAGAAGAGAGAAGACTTCGAGTAAAGTCAAAGTGAGTGTCATCAGTTCAGGGGGAACTAGGTGACTGGGAACAAGTTTTTAGAGGAACAGAGAAGGTCTGTTAATAGGTTGTAAAAGATAGAGTCTTTTGGCCTATTATAGTAAAGAGAGTTTGAGTCAAAATCCCTCGTGGTCAAGGTTTTTCTTCCTATTGGGCCTAGGAAGTTTTCCTTGTAAAAATCTCGTGTGTGTGTCTCTTTCTACTTTTACTTAGTTTTTAATTCCGCAATATATTTTGAAAATTTCCCCTCAACTACAATTCACCCCCCCTCTTGTAGTTGGTCTAGTGTTCATACTAGAATAACATGGTTTATAAACGTAACGATGATCAATAATGAATTATTGTTCGGAGTTCGAAACGCATGAATTTCTTTATTCTAAGAAACGAAAAAAGAGGAGAATTATATTTGGAAATTACTTATCCAACCCCCATCTCTTTCGGCTTCCTTATGTTTAAACTCCATGCTTCCATCTATACTCCAATGCTCATTGAGAAGGGTTTATAAACTCTTTCAACTTTGACCTTATATTAGCTTAGTGCTACTACTATCAACATAACCTCACCCAAAGACACATACAACTATTAATTAAGCAATATCATAATAAATATTCTCAATGAAAACAAAACAAACCATACTTATAATTAAAGTAATTAGAGCAATGAAATGGGAAGAAATCACCCGATACCTATCTTTAAAAGATTAATAAAGAAAAGTTACTCATTCGCAACCATCGGATTGCCCCGAAAATTTATGAAATAGTAATCTTCTTAAGAAATCAAACCTTAATAAACTAAACCAAGATGTAGAATTAATCAAATATATCCAGGAGTTCCCCCAAACACTTCATATCGGGCAGATTTCTAGTTAAAGTTGTATTACCCTAAAGAAGTGTTTGGAGGGAACTCTAGGAAACAGATGATGGAAATTTAGTACATCTACTGAACCCTAATACTTTACTTGAAATGCATTGTGTGCTACCAAATTTATAGTAAAGTTTTTTTATTCTTCAGGGTACAATTTGTTGGAAAATTTCATGTTACCAAAGCAAAGTAGGCTTGGTTTATGAACCTGACCACCATAATAGGCTAGGTTAATTTGGGATGATGCAGGATAGAGAATCAGATGTCAGTAACTAGGAATAAGGTTGGGTTCAGGAGCTGAGCCAATGACATATGCATGCCACATTAGATGATCTTACTTTTGTGTACTCCTTTTGTTCTAGTCTTTTTCAAACTTTAGTTCGCTTATTGAAGAATGAAAAAATAGAACGTTTGCTCGCATTTACCCTAATTGATGAAAAGGTTACATATTTTTGGGCTTTGTTCAATTTGATAGAACATTATTATCTGTTATGATTTTCCATGAAAAAAATATGATTGTAAAAAAAATAAGTTATTGATAAGACTGTTGATGGCATTAAACAGATTGTAAAAAATAGAATTAATTCGGTTATTCCTAAAAAGATTGCTAAGAGAGATTATACTTGGTACACCGTACATAGCATTATAAGAAGTTTGGTGTATAGTTTGCTCTCTCTTGTTTAAAGGTTTCCTGCCTTTTTACTTGAGTTGTGATTGGTTGTAAATGGGTTTGAGTTTGATATATACTTACTTATTTAGCAAAAAAAAAGAAAAAAATATGATTGCAAATGAAAAGTTAGTCGAATCACGGAACCTTCCAAATTAGTTTTTGATCTTTGTTTGGTTTCTCACAATAAAACCACTTTTCTATTATGAAGCCTGAAAATGTTGTTTGATTATTTATGGTTTTATGTTTATAAGGAGTAACATTTATCTTCACTCTTGTAAAGTGTCTACAAAGACACGGAGCAAGATAAAAATTGATATAAATGAGATTTAATTTCATATCTTGCGTTTTACCTCCAAAATTATGTTAACTGAAGTAGCTAGTTTCCACACTAGGGAAGTGTAGGCGCATTTTTGAGGTCTAGATGAGCTCATAAATGATAAAATACATATCACCTTTAATGGAAATAAGATTTATAATTTCTTTTTTTAATAAAAAAATGTCAGGGTAATTGTCTTATGTATTGAACATAAGAGGGTCCATATATATGTGCTTATTTTCTCTTAAAAATAGGGGAAAACTTTTAATTAGCTAAGATGAATATAATGGTACTATTTTCCAAGAAATCACACTATGAAAATAATCATATGGTATAGTATATAATTGAATAAATTACATTATATTATGTAACTAGCTTTTAACCCGTGCAAAAATGCACGGAAGGTTTTACGTAGTATTGATTTGGATCTGTGTATAATGTACGGGAATTGTTTTTATTCCAAATTCTTTTCGATTTTTAGAATTGTATTGAAGAGCATGGAAAATAGAAAAGAATATGGAAAATAATAGGTCATATGGTGATTAAGAAATAGAAAGCCAATTAAGACAAAAACATGTCATATTTATATGATTTTCTGGAGCGATTGTCTATTCAAATCAAACTTCTATATTTACATTGCATCATACTCGTGAATGAGGTGTATCTCAGAATTTTAGGTTGAAATATTTATCTATATAGCCAATCACTCATAAAAAAAAATCAATATTGTGATATTCTCTCATGATTTGCTATATATTTCTAATCACCATATGACCTATTCTTTTCGGATCTTAGAGTTATTTTTTCCATAATAGAGTTTGTTTGACACTATGGGAGATGATTAGATTAAATTTCTATTAAAAAAATAATTCAATTTTTATATGAAAACACAATATTATATTAAAATTACAACAGGAACGCCGATATGATTAGCCAAATTGTATGAAAGAGCAATTCATAACAGATTTTTTAATTGAATTAAATAATATAGAATTTAAAACGGTGAAATGGTGCAATGCATATAAACAAAAGATCAATTCATTCATCTATAATGAGAGCGAAACTAATCAGATTTAATAAACAACACAAATAAGTAAATAAATTAGAGTATGAAGGATAATGTAACAAAATAAATTAAATAGTCACGTAGATTAATATTATGACCTCAAAACAAAAGAAGTGTATGGCCTTTGTGATTTTAAAATTTTAGAATCTTGTAATGAGAATAGTTTAAAACTGGCTTATCACCTTTGTGCAGCAAGATTATGACTTATGAATTATATATCAATAATTAAGGTTCGTTTAATTCAACTTATTTTGTCTTACCTTATCTTATCTTATCTTATCTGAACTTATCTCATCTTTTCTTATCTTATATTATCTTTTCTCATCTTTTCTTATCTTAACTTATCTTTTCTTTTCTTTTCTTATCTTATTTTATCTTATCTTATCTGAACTTATAGGTTTTTGACCCGTGCAAATTGCACGGGAAATTTTTAGGTTAATAAGTTTAAGACTTTATAATAGTTTTCCCAAAATCATGTTTTAAAGTTCATAAATATTTAACAAAATATTAAAGTCACAGAAGTAGAGATATTATAATTAAGCCTATGTACAAAATATAATTTAATCAAAGTAAAGAGAAAATACGTTTTCCATCATTTAAAAAAAAACATGTGAGTTAACTTATTAAATAGACAATATATTTCATTTATACATCTTTCATTAAGCTGCTCATTATAAAATTTAGATCAAGATATTGAGCACTAAGTCAGTAACTCTTGTATGATTTAGTACTGAAATTATAATTTTCTTACCGTTAGATATATCCAATAAAGGGCTCTTATGAGTTAAGAGTATAAAGTTATTTTCTTATCGTAATGTATCACAGTCCACAAAATCTTCTTCGGCTATATCAAAAAGCATACATCATATATCAAGTATATTATGCATCAAAAAAATTTAAAACCAATGTTAACCTGATAATTAGTTATGTATACATCAAAAAATAAAAACCACATCAATGTGTTTAAAAATTGTATTTGTTTTTATGTAACCTCAATATAAACTTATACAATAAGACAATAGACTTTATATTCAATTCTTTATATCAAGCTTTATATACAGTACTTTATAATAGTTGTTATAATGTATAGCAAACTTATACTTCCTCCCTTTCGTTTTAAATGCAACAAAGGGGTATTTTTTGTGAGGTATAAAATATTTTTTTGTTGCATTTAAAACGAAATGGAGGAAGTACAATGGTTTATATTCATATTATTCAGGGGATTTAAATGAGATTATTTCTTTCTCTTCCTTATATTGAGGTGCCATATATTAAACTTCTTTTAGAACAATTATCCATTACCAACAACCATTCTTCTTCCTCTCTAATTTCCCATCAAAAACCTCCAAAAATTAAGTAAAGAAAAAACACCTACTCATCTTCTAAAATTTAGAGAATTCAAGCAAATATAAGTAGCTATGTTTTTTTTAACTTTAAAGCCACAAATTATCCATCAAAATTATACTCCAAAATCTCGAATTGTTATCTTCTCAAATCATCGATTTTTGCAACAACAACAATTATAAAACTCATGCATGTGGGTTGTATCAAGAAATTACGCCTTTGATCTTCATGTTCTTTGCATTTGAAGCATGGTTACTATAATCCCTCGATGCAACCAAGGTGTAAATCATTCGATCTACAAAGTGAAGAAAATTTAAAGACCGCATGCAAAATTGATCGGAATTATTTGGTAAGTTTATTTGAAAAAAAATTGATGTTCGACTAATTATGATGACGTTTTGCATGATTTTATGTTTGCATGTAGATTTTAGCAATTAGATATCATATAATTATAAATACTGAAATGAGTCATATAATTCATTAAATTTATAACAGTGAGTGAGAAGAATCAAGATTCGAATTATTTTTAACAATAAAATGAGGTTGGAGTGAATATGCCAATCTGTTGAACATAATTCTAATTTATTACAGTTAGGGCCTGTTCTCCCCAGCTTATTTTCAGTTCAGTTCAGTTCATAAATTATTATCATTACTATTAATTAGTTATAATTTAATTCAGTTCAGTTGTTTTATGCCGAAGAGAACAGGCCCTTAGTGAGAGAGAGAGAAATCTATTGAAAAAGATCAAGATTCTAACTTTTAACAGTTAGTGAGGATTTATTTGATGTGTTAGTAGTACAATTGTCAATTAGGAATTTAGAATTGAGATTGAAATTAGAATGAATGCACATTTTAATTTTCTGGAGAATATGCAGGGAGAGTTGATGTAGTCAAAGAGGAATCATGGTTGTTGTGGCATCTCCAGAAGATGTTGATGCTGCAAAGAAGATAAACGTGGATTTTTCCTAGTGAAGAAGTTTTTCTAGGGTATGGCTGGTTTTCAGGAAGAGATGGATCTAAAACAGTAGGCGCACACACAACAGAATTCTTATGGCCTGATTTATATCTTTGAAGATTCAATGTGAATGAAAGTATGAGTTTGAAAGAATAGTTGGTCGAAATGAAAATGCAAATTGTTGGGCATAATATTGGGCGGTTATTTATAGCATTTAGAGGAAATGAAATACTGGGAAGCAATCATAAAAATCATGGAGATATCTCAACCCAAATCAATTATGGCGATATTCTCCTATAATTTAGGCATAATTAGTAGCAAGTTACCATCTAAGCATTATTTTGTCCATGATTACCGGAGATTACACATCATGCCACACGCATACTTTCACTGTGGAAGCGACACAACGATTTTGGAGCTTAACACTACACGTGGCATATAACTTGTAAGGATCAATTTGTAGATGACATTTGGCAGAATTAATATTAGCTTGACATGTAAGATAAATGTACTTTTTTTTTTTTGAAAGGTAAGAAAAGAACATTAGGCTACCCTCCTCGCGAGGGGAATATCTAATGTGTCGGATACAAGAATGGAAGAAAGAGAAGAATTATTACAAGGAGAAATATCAAAACTAGACATCACTAGATGCCCTACATTGGCTATCCAATCAGCAGAGCGATTTGCTTCCCTGAACACATGTCTGACTTGGTAAGAGGCAAATTGGGTGAGCATGAGCTTACAATAATCAATAATATTAGCAATCTTCCAAGGTGTAGAGCAACAATTATTAATGGCGTTGATAACCAAGAGGTTATCCCCTTCAATGATGATGTTGTGACAACCCGATTGCAGAGCTAACTTGATACCTTGCTGTAATGCGGTGGCTTCGACAATGAGAACCGTAGTGCGACCAAGATGGAAGGCTTTGGCGTGAAGGAGCTGGCCTTCATGATTACGGATGATGACACCAGCAGCAGCATCCAAACCACGAACAGAACCATCGAAGTTTAATTTGAAGAAAGAGTGAGGTGGAGGATCCCAGGCTACAAGAGTAGCCGAGGGATGGGTTGAGGGGAAGGGGGTGATGCTCCTCTAAGAGGAGACTCAATAGCTTGACAAGCATCCACTTGTAAGCGACACTTCCATTCATCATGAGCAAATTTAGCTCGGTGAACGACACGTTGGGGGCACCACTTCTCAATGTTGAAAATAATAGAATTTCTCTCTTTCCAAATGCTCCACAAAAGAAAGATACACTTTGGCAAGGTAAGATTACCCTTGAAATCTTGTAAGAATTCTAGAGTGGAGGGGAAGGACCTTGACGGGGCGCACCAAGAAGCAACCACCTCCAGCTGCCAAATGCTTTGTGAGTTTGGGCAATAAAAAAACAAGTGGTCAATAGTTTCAGGTTGTGAATTACAGCGAGGACACAGATTCATTGGTAATATTTTCCTATTCAACATTGTAGCTCTGACAGCTAGACTATTGTGGCAAATTTGCCAAACAAATAGATGTAATTTGGGAGGAATATCCAACTTTCAAATCCATTTAAAAGGCCAGGGAGGTCTTTTAGGCAGGTCGTGAGCCAACCAAGTAGCCGATTTTACTGAAAATTCCCCACTTGAAGTAGGGCCCCAAATAGGGACATCAGGGATGTCATTAAAAGGAAGGGGAATGCCTTTGGTTTTGGCAAGAAGATGATGGGGCAGAATGGTAGCTAATTTACTGATATCCCAAGTATGATCCGAAGTAATGAAATGGGCTACTTTTAGATGAATGTACTTAGTTTTATATAAATATATAGATTAATGATACATATTCACTCCCAAGCCTTCCGGATGAACCAAGTTTGTTTTGTCCAATTATGGAAGAATCCCCTCCTTATAACTCAAAAGTCAAAAGTTTAAATCCCTCTTCTACGTGACGTGATTCTTAATTAATTTGGTATTGCAAATCATAGACTATACCTTATCCAATACAGAAAGCAAAGAGGGAATTGTCGCGGTTCTAAGTAGGGTGAAACTTGGCAAGACCAACCGAATACCCATGTCCAACATAACACAACCATAGCTCACAGATGCACCACCATAGATAGTAGCTGCTGTATTTAAGGACCACAAAATCCTCCCATTCTCAGCATCCATAGCATAAAATGGTCCTGAAGGATCAACTGACCCAGCAAATAAGACGTCATTCACTAGAGTCACCGGTCCATGAGCGGCCTCGTTACTCGGGTTAGCTGTGGTCCATAAGATGTTTCCAGTGTTAGCATCCAAGGCAACCCACCCCTCGCCTGTCGTCGTCTGGTTCGACGGGGCTAGCCTAAACGTCGTTCTTCCACTATTGACGATGTTGTTGTAGATGCGTCTTCCATCCGTTGCTGCCCCCATACTCTCTCTCCTTCCAAACCTCTTGGTCCTGCAACCTGTTGATAATTCGGTTAATAAATATTCCATCAATATTATTACCTACTCTTGCTGAAATTTTATTTCATGGAACAATTGGAAACTAAGAAATGTACTAAAAGACGTTTGCCGTTCTCCATCAAAGAAAGAGTAACGATTAACATGTTACTTGTAAATTTATTTTCTTTGTCCCACTTTTATGCATTATTTATATGTTGCTCATATTAATATATTTGTTTATTGATTAAGAATTGGTGGACATTTTATAGTAATCAGTATGAACGAAAGAGGAACATTGGCACAAACATGACACATAGAGACTTTGGACTAAATATATGGACTTGCCTAGCTAGCTATGTATTTATGAGCATACTAAATAAGGTTATAATCAGTTCGATTAATTGAAAATTTTGAACTCGAGGCAAAATCTATCACATATTGTTCGTTTACTAGGTAAAAAGAAGAACATATGGGATTAGATTGGTATATCAAAGGTATCAAGATTCTGGTTTCAATGTTAGCAACCACAACAATAAGGATATACTCTCAAAATAGTGTTTTTCTTCTTAGATTTCCATTATCGCTCCTTATTATTTAGATGTTGGCACTATTACATGTTGGAACGAAAAAATACAAAGAGAAAAAACCATGATTTCTGATAGCTACCAATGACTTTGATACGATGTTTTCTTTAGCTTGCAAAATTATGTAAGAAGAAGGAAAGATTCAGAACTACTTACATTGAACCAAACAATGTCACCAGTATCGCGATTCAAAGCCCAAACATAGCGACTCTTCTACACAGTAGCCACAATATCTCGTCTAATTCCACCAGGAAAATATGATGAGCAACATAGGCACCTCTCCAAAATCAACATCTAAGTTTATTGAGGATGAAATAGTCATTTCTATTTACCTTCTGTCCTAGTACTGAGTACTGATTCTAACCGTTATTCTCCTAGTACTATTTTGCTGTTGTCATTCTAGAATTTGATGTAATAACAGGCTGTCAATGAGTCACTATCATTTGTCTGTTTCTTTGACTCTATATAGGTTGTCAAAGGATCTCCATTGGGACATTGCAATACAAAAATATCTAGCTACATTTCTCTGCTTTCTTTGAATGTTCTTTATTCCTCTGCATTGTGGAATTATTCTCTGATTATTTCAGTCATCATGGTATTAGAGCTAACTCAATGCAGAGAGGATTCCAAAAAAAAATTGTGCCATTCATATCTTTGAGAGATTTTTCTGAATTGCTCAAATATGAAAATCTTTCTTTTTCGGTACCTCTTCTTCTGCTCTTTCTTTCTTCCTCTCATCTCCTCTTCTTAAATTTGTATCTCTCCTTCTTTTCTTAAGAATCATGTCAAGAATTTCTATGCAAGACATGGTTAACCCTCTCTTCTTGCATCCTTCTGATGGAGCAAGTTCAGTTCAAGTAGACAAACTACAAGGACCTTCTAATTACTGATCCTGGAGAAGGTCAATGGAAATCAATGATAACCTGTCGTACACTTGTTAAAATATAATTCCTAACAAACCTTCTAACAATGTAGTAGGGTAAGTAGGGTCGAATCCACAGAGAGATGGTTGTTTTAATGTAACTTCTAAAGTATGGGAAAACTAAACAAGATGAGATATGTGAGAATTAATTCTAAGCTAATAAAATACGAAAATCAAACTAAAATGGTCTAGGGTAATGGTCACCATGTTCATATATATAAACTATCAAAATATCATTAATAGTTCAATTAATCAGATATCTAGAGCACATGTTAATCCTACGGTCGGGTCTTAACGCTCTCAAATCAACATATGCAGTACGGTCGTTAACATAATCAGATTTGCTAATTCTAGGTATAGCCTCTAAAAGTCGATCTTTCAATTCTAACTCTTATTAGCAAGATTTAATCAAATAATTGATTAGGTTGCAAGATTAACAATAAAAATACTAATCAATTAGAGATATCAATGAAAAATGAAACCATCAATAAACATCAATCAAGATCCATAGCATATAAACATGGATTCTCAAACCCTAGAAATAAAAACTACTCTATCATCAAAAATAAGAAAATCTAAATCTACAAAGGAAAACATAATTAAAGAAATCAATAAAACAAACTAATAAAACTCATGAATTAATGAAGAAAAAAGAGAAACTAGGGTTTGCAACTAAAATCTAGATAGAAAAAGGAGAGAAGACTAAAACTAGCTAAGAAATAAAAATAACGTGTGAAGCGAGGAGGAGAAGGGAAAGAAGTGATTCCAAATCTAATTAATACTAGGTAACCTAATATAACTAGGAAAGTAAGTTACAAGATAAGGAAAGTCAAATAAATCATTAAATGGGAGGATTTAGGTGATCCGCACGTACGAAAACAGATTCCAACAGAAACAGTCTGAACTTCTAAAAGGCATAACTTCTTGACTAGAAGTCTCCTCGGAGCGTGCCACCTATCGTTAGAAATATCTTCAAGTCTAGTTTCCAAATATATTGAAATTATTCAATTCTAGGAAGCACGTCAAAAGTTATGGCTAGAATAGTAGATGTGACTCCTTTTCCACATTTCTTCTAATGATTTTCCGCTTTGTTTTCACTCAAACTCGTACTATGAGATATCCATGATGATCCTTATGCAATGCATCTTCTTCCAAATGCTCCTAATCCTCAAACTTAGCTAATTATACTCCAAATACGTTCTCAATACCTAAAATTCATCAAAAACACGAAAACATACCAAATAGGAGAAGAATATCAGAACTTAAGAATATGATGCAATAATGAACCTAAATATGAATCTAAATGCTCTAAAATGCAACCTAAATGCACCTAAAAACTATATATAGATATGACTTATCAATCAACCTATCATCAAAATGAAAGCAAGGCTTTGTTACAGGATCATTGCAGAGATCTCATGATGATGAGGTGAAACGTGAAATGTGGAACACTTACAAATGTTATGATAATTGCTTGGCTCACTCATAATGTTTATCCTACTAATAAGAAGTCTATCATGTATATGACATCTGCTAGAGATATTTGGCTTAACTTAGAAAAAAGATTTTCACTCACAAACGAATCAAGAAAATATAAGCTGAATAAAGAAGTGTTTGAAGTAAAGCAAAACTCTATGAATGTGAATGAGTATTATACCACAATGAGAACCCTTTGGGAGGAACTGAACTCCTTGAATCTGTTACCCAGTATCTGCTCCTAGGATTGAGGTTCAAGCACTTTAGAGGCTATAACCCTTCAAAAGGAAGAAGCTAGGCTTTTCCAATTTCTGAATGACCTCAGTGACTCTTACAATCATCAGAGGAGTCAGCCACTTATGCTAAGTCCTTTGTCTTCAGTTGAAATAACATATGCTGCTATACAACAAGAGGAAGCTCAAAGGGATGTGCTTTGTGTAGTTTCTGATCGGACCGGCAAAAAAAACGGAACCAGACCGGAACCGGACCGAACCGGTGGCTGCCGGTCCGGTCCCCGGTCCTCAAAATTTTGGAATCCGGTTTTGTGGTTCGTACTACTTTAAAAAAAAATATTATTTTTATACAAAAGTTTCATTAAACATTCAACCAACTTGTATTTAAATTATAATTAATATGAAAGTATCATGAAAGGAGATTAAAATAGTTTATGAATAAGTATTAGGAAGAAGAATAACATTATAAGAGAAGGAAAAAAAACAACTCTTAAAAAAAGGAAAAAAAACGAAAATTTGCAAAAAAAATTACAAAATCTGGTCCAAAAACCGGAATCGAACCGGATAATTCTGGTCCGGTACCCGATCCAGAAAAATCAGTGATTCCAATTTCGGTCCAAACTGGTTCCGGTCCGATTTTGGACCGGTGCACAGCCCTATGTATAGTAGCACTCAAGCTGAAAAATTTCCCACTTGTAGTATTTGTGGAAAGAAAGGTCACACTAAGGAGAAATGTTGCAGAGTTGTTGCCTTTCCAAAGGAACAACCTAGATTCAAGAACAACAACCAGATATACAAACCTAAACCTTTCTCTTAAAACCCACCTAGATGGAACCCTGCATCAAAATATGAATCTTCCTCTCCCAAAATGGCAACTTCAGCTAAAACCTCTCACACTCCTTTCCATACACCTTCTGATAGTCCTGGCCTTCAATTTTCACCACAACAACTGGAACAACTTACAAAGTTGATGCCCCAGTTATGAAGCATACATGACTCCTCTACCAATACCAAACATCTCCAACACTGCAGCACCTATCATTGATGATCTCTACTTTGAGCAACTTGAAAGTACTACACCTACACCTTCCCCTACTATGACACCTATCCTTTCTCCTCATCCTACCCCTCCACCTTCACCACATCCTATCAGTCACTCATCTATTCCCTCACCAGTGAGAAAGTCATCCAGACCTCATACTTTACTTGCCTGGCTTCAGGATTTTGATCTTGGAAAATCCACAGTGACACATCACATATCCAACCTAACCTTCAGTGAAATTGAACCAAGTTTTCACTGCTTTCTTGCTACACTGACTGATGCAGCTTATCCTACCACTTTTAAACATGTTGTGACTTTTGAACATTGGGTGCAAGCTATGAACACTAAACTGGATGCTCTTGAATCTAACCATACCTGGCAAGTCACTTCCCTCCCACCTGGTAAACATGCCATTGGCTGTAAATGGCTCTATATAAAACCAAGTACAATCCCAATGGTTCTATTGAAAGACACAAAGCAAGGCTTGTGATCCTTGGTTGCAGACAGAAATTTAGGGAGGATTACTTTGAAAGTTTGGCACATGTTGCAAAAATAACCACCATTAGGACCTTATTGGCATATGGCAGCTATACATCAGTGTCATGCACTTTCATATGGATGTCACAAATGCCTTCTTACATGGTGAGCTCTTGGAGGAAGTTTACATGAAACTCCCTCAAGGTTATACTCACTTTGGTTGCAGAATTCACCTCTCTACCACTCCTCCCTCCACATCCCTTGTTTGCAAACTCCAAAAAATCCCTCTATGGCCTTAAACAAGCCCCTAGACAATGGTTTTCTAAACTCTCATCTACCCTACTCACCATGGGCTTCATTTAATCTAAATATGATCATAGCCTGTTCATTCATCACTCCACCATTACCATCACTTTAATCCTTATTTATGTGGATGATTTGCTCATATGTGGTGATAATCTATCAAATATAAATCACCTTAAATCCATCCTCTCTGAAGTCTTTCACATGAAAGACCTTGGTATCTTAAGATACTTCCTGGATCTTGAAATTGACAGATCTCCCTCTCACAAAAAATAATACACTCATGACATCCTAAAGGAACATGGCTTGCTTAATGCCAAACCTTTGCAGCTACCCATGGATAGCCATCTCACACTAGAGGAAAAAAGGCCAAGGGCTACGGTCAAAAGTGGCCTAAGGGCTGCGGTTTTTTACCGCAACCCTTAACAATTTTGAAGGGCTGCGGTTATTGACCGCAACCCTTAATAATAAAAATCGCAAACCTTGAGACCCAAAAAAAACAATTTTTCTTTGGCATTTTTAGTCCTAAATGATCCCCAAACAGTTGTATATATATATAATAATAATTTTTCAATGCAAATTATGTTTTTATACAAATATAGAGAAAGTTACAAACTATGTATCATTTACAAACTATGCAGCAAAGCCTGGAAGAGATGGATTCTAAGCTCTGTCATATAAAACTCGACCCTACTGTCCAATCAATAGAAAAGTATATGCTCCTTCATGATTGCAAGCCAGCATCATGAGTAACCTGGATAAGGGAAACATACCAATCTCTTATCATTTTCAATGCAGAGCATGTGACTTTAGAACCATATAATCTAAGACATTGCAACATTGAAAAATTCTGAAGACATTTTGCCACATCAAGAGAAAACTAGATAAGGGACTAGGACAGTTGATAATTAGGTGACTGTCAAGCAACCAACGAATGTCAACGTACTCGGGATTCAGCCCACAGATCATAGTGCTAAATTAAAGTTAAAACATGAAAGGATGAGACTGTGTATAAACCAATGGTCTACCAACACTCTTACAGCTACATTGCGAGACCGAAATCAGATAGCAATTTCATGATTGCCAAATTAAGAGAATTGTAAATTCAACTTATACTTCTACTAACTTTGCCAAGCTATTGACAATGGCACAGACATTGGTAAATTTTGGATTGTGATTGAAGTATAGGGAGATCAAAAAGGAGATATTTCATATGCAGGTGCATAGTTGCCGTAAAATTATCACTAAATTTTAAAACATAAGAAACGAAACCAAACCAGCAGCACCTACATATCCAAGTTCTAGTAATTACACAAGCAAACCCTATAATCCCTGAAATCTTGTCGTCAATAATGGCAAAATGTGCATGTAGCAACTTAGCTAATTCACCATGAGTATTGAACTGTTTATGACAACTAATTTTATACAATTCTTGATGAGTGCAGTGACTCATTCCACTAATGATGATGAAAGATGTCTTCGTTATTAAGAAGATGATCAATATAGTTTTGAAGAATAACAACGTTAGCAATAATATAATTACAATGTTGGGAAAAACAAAAGCAATAGTAGTATGGCTAATACAAAGAAACATACATTGACAACCATGTGGCAGGGGAGAAAGAAGGTATGATGGTCCAGCAGCTGATTTGCCATATTGGTTCTTCGCATGAAAATGGTGATTCAGCTGGTGCAAGTGAGGCAGGCCTTCTAAATGGTATTTAGGTTATTTGTACAAAGTTCATAGGCAATAAAGTCCCTCCCAAATCAGCAACTGATGATGGCAGCAAAAGAGTATCGCTTTGAATTATACGTATGGAGGAAAAAAGGCCAAGGGTTTCATTGAATTATACGTATAAAGTCACTCCCAATAGAATATTTGCACAAATTTTAACACATCCACAAGCAAATTAGCAAAACAAAAACTACACATCGAAAATCAACCAACTAAGCTAAAAAAACCCAAATTTTCCTCATATTCATTGAACAGAAAAACAAACAAAGCTACCAATAAAATTACACCAAAGCAAGGATATCATAATCAATAACGCACTAACCAACTCAGAAAACCAAAAACAATGCATCAAAATTCAACCAACCATGCTAAAAACCAACCGAAAAAATAAGAAATTTCTTCAAGACACTAACCAAATCTTCGTCAGCAACTCAAACTTACATCATATTCATTGATTAAGCTGAATTTAGTACCTTAACCACCACAAATGGCGGCAGCAAGGTGAAGGGAGGTAGATCAGAGAGGCGGTCTGGTGGCGGCGAGAAGGCGGCAAGCACCACCACACCCACAGCCAGCAGAGAACAACACCATCACACAGCACCACCAGCATAGATCCGGAGGAGGAAAAGGACAACGGCGACGGTGCGCAAGTAGTGGCGGCGGTGCACGAGCAGTGGCGGCGGTGCGCGAGCAGTGGCGGCGGTGCGCGAACAGTGGCGGCGGTGCGCGAACAGAGGTGAAGGAAGAGAGAGAAAAGTAGTGGTGGCGGTGCGCGAACAGCGGCGGGAGAATAGAAAAAAGAGCAGTGGCGACGGTGCGCAAGCGGCGGCGGTGCGCGAGCAGAGGCTCCGACGAGCCGAGGTTCGGGAGGCTCGAAGACAGAGTGAGGCGAGAGTGTGAGGCGAGCGAGAGAGGAAGAGAGGAGAAATGAAGAATGTGGGGAAATAGAGAATGAGAGGTTCAGCGGAGAATGAAATACGCGAATGGGTAGGGAATTTTAGGGCGAAAAGAAAAGGGTTAAGGTTAGGCCCAAAACCGCAACCCTTTATTGATAAAGGGTTGTGGTTTTGGGCCTAACCGCAACCCTTAATTCTAAGCTTGTTTTTTTTTCGGATTGATTAAGGGCTACGTTTTTTAGATAACTGCAACCCATGATCTTTTTTCCTCTAGTGAACCCATCTTTCTTCCTCTCATCCGCATGCCACCATAATAATTTAGCATTATTCTCATCCGAAAATATAAATGCCTAAATCTCGGTATGATTGGAAGATACCAAAGAACCTTCGCCGGAGTGTCTTTCTTTCTCACCCCCTCATCATTTTCCTTTATCTTATAACGAGGCATTCCACACCTTGGACACTCAAGCAAATCCTTGTACTCGTTTCAATACAACACACAATCATTTTGACATGTATGTATCTTCTGATCATATTTCATACCTAAAGGACACAACAATTTATTTGCCTCATAGGTAGAGTTGGGAATTTCATTCCCTTCAGGTTGCAATTCTTGTAAAAAAGTGAACAACTCACTTAGACTTTTATATGTCCAACTATGCTTCGATTTTATATTGAATAATGTGAGGATGCCAAAAAGTTTAGTGAAATTCTTACACCCCGGATATATAGGTTTGTCCGCTGCACTTAAAATACTATCATACATATGAGGACACTCGGTTCCTTCATCCTCCAAATTGCGCAACATCTCATCTACCTTATCATTCTCATCATCATCTATCCTATCATTCTCATCATCTTCTACCCTATCATTCTCATTATCATCCTCTCCTTTTCCGATTTCAACCTCGACCTCATCATCAATGGGATCAACATGCAAATCATCACAGAAGCTAGTGGAGGTCAAACCCTGATCATAAAACTCTCCATGCCATGTCCACCGAGTATAATTACTCTTAAACTCACGATGAATCAAATGATCCTTAATTTGATCCACATCACGATACCCCCTAGTGTTATTGCAATCACAACTAGGACACAAGACTAACTTTGACCCATTTTGCCATTGATGTTCTAACGCAACCCTGATAAATTCATGAACCCCTTGTAGAAATGTCGCCGAAATCTAATTACCATACATCCAGTTTCGATCCATATTCATACAATAGAGACACTAAACAAGAACACAATCAATCACATTATTCAAAGTGTCCTATCAAATGCAGTCATGAACATTTGGATCCTTATTACTCCAACCTAACCCATCCTTGAGTTTCTCATCTCACTAGTGAATAAACGTTTGGTTTTCAATCCTAAGAAAAATCCGGCAGCACTTCCCTACAGTTCTCCAAGTACACGATGAAGATAGTAGGTAAACTGTACAACATAATTGTAAAGAAAATTCAAACAAATCGGAGAAGAAATCAGACCTTCTTCTCAACAGTAGAAGTATGAAGAGGCCAAGCAAATGGCTGCTGAACTTGAAGACCTTCGCGCCGACTGGCAGGGGCGACGAACGGCTAGGGCGACGCGGGAGAGAGAAGGTCGTTCACCGGCTGACTGAGGAGACGCTGGTGAATGTCGTCGGTGGAAGTGCGAAAAGCGAGAGAGAGAATGAGAGTGAGGACCGAAAACCGAGAGAGAGAATCCAAGTGAGAAGCGAAAACTGAGGGAGAGGGGTTGGGTGGATTCGTCGGAGAAGCGACGGTCGCCGGCAAGGGTGAGAGATTACCGGCGAGGCTGAGGGTTTGCAATCGCAGGAGAGAGAGAGAGAGTGTGAGAGTGCGAGTTTGAGAGTGAGTGCGTTTAGGGTTCGACTAAGTGTGTCGTTGGACAAATTAATCTGGGCCTACGTCATTTACGTCGGACGGGCCCAAATGTCCGACGCAAATGACTTTTTGCATCACACAACAGCAACGTGTGATGCAGATAGGGGATCCAACCTTGTGCGCATTAGCTGAAGTGATGTGTGTCGCATCTCCTTAACCCGTGACGTAAATCACGAGATCCAACCATGTGCGTCGCACGGAAGCAACTTCCGACGCAAACTGTGTGGTCCGCCTAGCCATTGGCGTTCGTCATTTGAGTCGCTTCCTCATTATCATTCGACGAAAATGACCCTACCACTCATCTGTTGTGATTGTTTGCGTCGTAGGTTTTCTGATGTCCGATGCAAATAGGCCCTTCCTAAGCATTTGCGTCAGTTCTTCCAACGTTCGATGCAAATAGACTGACGCAAATTATCATTTTTCTACTAGTGATTATTTATTGTAAAACTATTATACTTTTGGCCAAAATGGAACATTTTCAAAGTCAAAATGATCACTTTTAGATTTCATATTCATTCTAGTTGATAATATTTCTTGTTTTTTCATCGTTTCATATCATAGATAGTTTTAAACTTTTAACTCTTAATTGATAGGATGATTATGAAAAATGTCTTGAATGTCTTAATAATTGATACTCTGTAATTTGTTTTATAAGAAATTGATAGTTTTTTTTAAGTGAAAGAGGGGCAAGCCCCCTAGTTTTTGTTAGTACAAGTATTTAATTAGTTATTTTTCTAATGATGTAATTAAGAATGAAAGATTTGTTTTTTCTATAGAAAAATGTAACCGAAGATAGTAAAATATAATTTAAAATTTATGTTCTAACGATTCCGAACCTACGTGGCTCAATTCCTGATCCGCCATTGGGAGAGGGTTTGTCTGGAGAACCCCTAGTCATTTACTTGTTTTGTAGGTGGTTTGTCATCGATAAAGTTTCAACCCAGCAAACGTAAAATACTTTGGACCATCAAGGTTCACTTGCTTGGTCCAGTATATTCACTTGTTCTTAACAGATGCAGTTGGTTGAGAGATTCCCTTTTTAATGTACCAATTATTATCCAATCAAAAACATGAAATTGGTTTAAATTTCTACAAAATCTAATGTTTAAGCAATAAGTTGGTTCAAATTACTATAAAAACCTTATGAAAGATCAGATGGATGTATGGCATAACACAAAGAAGAGGGAGAAAGGGATGCAGAGGTTGTGGTCTGGGCATTGGAGCCGCAGTGGCAGAGGAAAACTGCAAAGAGGGAGGAGATGACGGTGGTACTGGTCGTCGTGCGTTTCTAAGTGCGAAGAGGCAGGATATGATGGTGGTGGTGAGAAGAGGGAGAAGCTACAATTTAGTTAATATTTTGATTTCACACGTGTGGATGGGTTCTAACACCATAAGTTATAATGTAATAGTTAAGACCCAATAATTTCTGATTTTATAAAGGGTGTGACTCCTGTATTAGCAAGATACAACTTAATAACACACAAAAAACCATTATTTTATTGATGATTCATAGTACATGCATGCACTGAAAGTTGAAACCATACAACAACAACATCAACATAGAGTAGTATATCATACACAATATGACATCTCCATATTAATTAGAATTTTAAAACAACTACATGAAGGAAAAACTAGGTTGTCAAAAAAAAAGGAAAAACTAAATACTCCAACCTTTATTTTAAATTATGGTTGGAGTATATAATTATGAATATTCCATATTAGTTTAGTTGCTGCAGTTTGGATAGCATTTGGGTATACATACTCCATAACAATTATAATCTTCGCAACAAGAGAGAAAGGGAGTGCCGCACATTTGCCCTGCGCCAGCACAAGTCAGTGGACGATGGGCGTCGCTAACAAACTCTTCAGTAACAACAATTTGTGAAAGGGGATTAAGTTGGCGAGTAGCCGAGGCGGTTTCAGTTTTAGCTAACAGCACCACAATGGCAAACATGATCACCAAACTCACACTCACCCTCTTCTTCATCATCATCTCCGTCTCTTCTTCTCTTCTGAGTCTTTTGTTTTCTTTTTTTTTTTTTTGTTTGTTGAGCTTGCTGAAAATAAAAGTGGACTACTTGATCTCTTTATATAGCCGTGAAAAGGGAGCTTGGTGCAAATAATTTAGTAGCTACTTCATGAAAATTCTACATGGAGCTGATTTTAAGTGGCGGGTGTGAAGTAATCAGGTGATTAGGTAAAAGTTTGGTTGAGAGCACTGGATGAATGAGGTTTAGGGGATTATAATCTTTTTAATGTGACAAGAGCTATGTTAGGCATCCTTTGAACCTCTATTTGTTTGTAATACTTGTATGCTTGTTATCTCACGTGTATTAGCATGTAAAGCCCATTAGTTAGTACTACATTAGGTTGTATTTATATGTTAAACCATAAGTCAATACAACTAAAGAAATTCAAATCCTACATGGTATCACAGCCATAGCCTAAAACCCTACCCCTCTGCCGTTTTTTTTCTTCCTCCTTCCTCGTTGCTTCTTCACGGCAGCAACCATCTGATTACCGTCTCTTCACGGCGGCGCCACCATGACGGAGGAAACTAAAATGGACTCTACTTCTCCCTTTTACTTGGGCTCCGGTGACCAACCCGACAACCTCATCACACACATGATACTCAAGGGCGACAATTACTTATCATGGGCTCGCGCTCTTTCCTTGTCATTGAAGGCTCGCCAGAAATACGGTTTTATTGACGGCACTCTATCCAAACCCACTGCCAAGAAATCCTTGCTTGATTGGATTACTGTCAATTCTATGCTAGTCTCTTGGATGCTACGCAGCATGGACTCCAAGCTCGCTCTCTCCATTCCCTATCACGAAGAAGCACGCCCCTTGTGGCTATACTTAGAGCAACGGTTCTGCGTGGCTGATGGTACTCGCCTTCAACAACTCCGCGCGAATATCACCAATTGCAAACAAACTAAATCTATGACTATGGAGGATTATTATACTACTTTAATGGGGTTATATGATGACTAAACCCGCTTGAAACCTCTTCACGGTTGCACATGTGGTGGCTGCACCTGTAACGTAGCTGGGAAATTCGCCGCCGATCGCGACGAAGAAAAATTACATCAGTTTTATATTGGTGTTGATGACAGTTTATATTCCACTGTTCGTTCTAATCTCCTCTCTCAACAACCTTCTCCGGATATTACTCGCGCTTATCACGCGTTCCTTCAAGAGGAACGGGTTCGCGGCATGAGTCGTGACAAAGCTGTAGCCGACGACGCTCACGTGTTCACGGTCAAGGCTTCCTCTGAACGGATTGACAAATCTAAATTACATTGTTCTCACTGCAAAAAACGGGGCCATGAAATCAGCTCTTGTTTTAAAATTCACGGAAGACCTACATGGTGGGAAGAAAAATTTGGCAAAAGCTCTTCATCCTCGACTGCCGTGGAGGGCAAGTCTCGCCTGTCCGTGGACCCACCACCTGATCGCCGGTTGTCTGCTCCGGCAGCGCGTGCAAACCCCATCCTCGGGCCTACTGGAAGCAGCCCCATGACGTCTTCTTCTGCTTCATCCGGGAGTGGGGGACCTTCTCTTGAGTCTCTCACTCCTGCACAAGTGCAGGTTCTTTTAAACTTAGTCAATGACCGGTCCAATGATGCTATGATGGGTGAGCATTTTCTATCCTCTTGGCTTCTTGACACAGGAGCTTCGTATCATGTGACTGGCAACCTCTCTTGGTTGCACGACCCTATTACTATTGCCGCATGTCGTGTCGGGTTACCTGATGGTCAGCACGTCATGTCTACTCAAGCCGGAAGTATTCATCTTGTTGGTGGTTTAGTCTTGAAACATGTGTTATTTGTTCCATGTTTGTCTTGTAATCTGATCTCAGTGTCTCAGTTGATTGATGATTCTCATTGTGTTGTTCGTTTCACTGACTCTTTATGTGCTATACAGGACCTTCGCTCGGGGAACCTGATTGGAGCCGGTGAACGAAGGGATGGACGACTCTACCATTATCGTGGGATTCCGAGCATCTGTGCTGTGACTGCTTCTGCTTCGTCTATTAGTGACTTTGAGTTGTGGCATCGTCGTCTGGGACATCCTTCGGATAAGGTCATCAAGCTCCTTCCTGTTTTTAGTGCTTCTAGTAGCAAGCAATGTTTAAATAAAGCGTGTGTTGTTTGTCCCCAAGTAAAACAATCCCGCCCTAGTTTTCCCATTAGTTATAATAAAGCGAGTCGTATCTTTGAACTCATACATTGTGATTTATGGGGACCCTATAAGACTCCTTCTTCTTGTGGTGCTCATTATTTCTTAACTTTAGTGGATGATTTTTCTCGTGCTACTTGGGTGTATTTTTTGCAATCCAAAACGGATGTTTATAAGTATTTTTGCTCTTTCTTTGCTATGATTGAATGTCAATTTGAAGTGCATGTGAAACGCGTGCGGAGTGATAATGGCACCGAATTCAATTGTATGCTTGATTATTTCAACTCTCATGGTATTGTTTTTCAAACCACTTGTGTTGGCACTCCCCAACAAAATGGTCGGGTTGAACGGAAACGCCGACATATTCTCAATGTGAGTCGTGCTTTGATGTTTCAAGGTAGCTTGCCTATCTCTTTTTGGGGTGAATGTGTCCTTGGTGCCGTCTATTTAATTAATCGCACTCCATCTCGCTTGCTACACAATAAAACTCCGTTTGAGATTTTTTTTGGTGTTGCCCCTGATCTCAATGAATTAAAGGTGTTTGGTTCTCTCTGTTTTGCTCATAATCAACGAGCAAAGGGGGACAAATTTGCTTCTCGTAGTCGGCGTTGTATGTTTTTGGGTACCCCAATAATAAAAAGGGGTGGAAGTTATATGACTTGGACACTCATGAGATCTTTGTGTCAAGGGACGTTCATTTCTTTGAGAATGAATTTCCATTTCATAATGCACAATCTTCTCTTGCTCCTACTGATGCTCATGTGGCCATGGAAGGTGATTTTTTAGATGATTTGAGTGACCAAGATTTTGTTTGTGGATCATTTGGGCCTACTTCGCCCGGTCCCCCTGCTGATTCCTCCTCCTTGGCCGCTGATGAGCCGCACGCGCCCCCTTCTACTGGGCCCACCGAGCCTGCTGGTCCTCCTGATGCTCTATCCGGACCTTCGGTCCACGCGGGTTCTCCCTCCGTCGATGTTGGGTCTACTGCTGGGCCCACTGTCTGGGGCGATACCCCCTCCGCCGCTGCTGGACCTTCTGCCCTCCATTCGGCTGGGCCCACTGACCCGGTCTCCACTTCTCTTGCTGCTAATGCTACTTCTCTTGCTGGGCCTTCGGCCATTAATGCTCCTGCTAATGATAATGGGTCTCTTGCTGATTTGGGTCGTGGTCGGCGTCTCAAACGCCCATCTGTCTTGCTCCGTGAATATGTTACTGATATGAATCCCACTCCGAGTCCATCCCCTAGTTCTCCTACTTCGTCAGGCTCCTCAGGTACTCCTTATCCTTTAGCACATTTTGTGTCTGCTGAAAAATTTTCTTTGCCACACCGTATCTTTCTTCTTTGCGATTACATGGTCATGAACCCCGGAGTTTTAAAGAAGCCATGACTGATCCTGGGTGGCGTGAAGCTATGACACAGGAGATTTCTGCTTTAGAAGCCAATGATACTTGGGCTTTGACTCCTCTCCCACCCGGGAAACATGCTCTTGGGTGCAAATGGGTGTATAAGATCAAATATCATGATGATGGGAAGGTGGAGCGTCTCAAAGCTCGACTTGTGATATTCGGTAATCGTCAGGTTGAGGGTCTTGATTACAATGAGACCTTTGCCCCTGTGGCGAAGATGGTGACTGCCCGTGCTTTTCTTGCTATTGCTGCTGCGAAAAATTGGGAATTGCATCAAATGGATGTCCACAATGCTTTTCTCCATGGTGATCTTGATGAAGAGGTTTACATGAAACCTCCTCCTGGCTTTCATGGTCATAAATCCGGCTTGGTTTCCCGCCTTAAGAAGTCTCTTTATGGCTTACGACAGGCCCCTCGGTGTTGGTTTGCTAAGTTAGCAGCTTCTCTTCACCGGTATGGCTTCCAGCAATCTTACTCTGATTGCTCTCTCTTCACTTTCACTCAGGGTTCTGTGCAACTCAATGTTCTTGTTTATGTGGATGATTTAATCATCTCGGGGAACGATTCTTCTGCTATCATCGCCTTCAAGACCTATTTGGGCGAGTGCTTTCACATGAAGGACTTGGGTCCTCTCAAATATTTTCTTGGTGTTGAGGTTGCTCGTGGCCCTGAGGGGATCTTCTTATGTCAGCGCAAGTACACACTTGATATTGTTGCTGACTCTGGCCTTCTTGGGGCTCGTCCCTCTAGTTTCCCCATGGAACCGAATCATCATCTTGCCCTTGCTACTGGAGAGCTTCTTGATGATCCAGAAAAAAATCGGCGTCTTGTTGGCCGCCTCATTTATCTCTCTTTCACTCGACCCGGTCTCGCCTACACTGTCCACATTCTTGCTCAGTTTATGCAGGCTCCCCGGCAGGAGCACTGGGCCGCCGCTCTGCGTACTGTTCACTATTTGAAGGGTTGTCCCGGGCAGGGCATTCTCCTTCGGGCTGATTGCAATCTTCAGTTGACTGGTTGGTGTGACTCGGACTGGGCCAGTTGCCCTCTTACGCGTCGTTCTCTCACTGGATGGCTTGTGTTTCTAGGACACTCTCCTGTGTCTTGGAAAACTAAAAAGCAGCATATTGTCTCTCGTTCTTCCTCCGAGGCTGAATATCGCTATATGGCTACCACCACCTGCGAGTTGATCTGGCTTAAGGCTTTACTTCTCAACCTTGGCATTGCTCATCCTCGAACTATGCGCCTCTATTGTGACAGTCAGTCCGCGTTATATATTGCTCAGAATCCTGTCTTCCATGAGCGTACGAAGCACATTGAGGTGGATTGTCACTATGTTCGTGATGCCCTCCAGGCGGGTGTTATTCCTACTCATCATGTGTCCACCACCGAACAACGTGCTGATATATTCACCAAGGCTTTGGGGAAACGTCAGTTCTATCATCTTTTAAGCAAGTTGGGCATTTGTGACCTACATGCTCCAACTTGAGGGGGGGTGTTAGGCATCCTTTGGGCCTCTATTTGTTTGTAATACTTGTATGCTTGTTATCTCACGTGTATTAGCATGTAAAGCCCATTAGTTAGTACTATATTAGGTTGTATTTATATGTTAAACCATAAGTCAATACAACTAAGGAAATTCAAATCCTACAAGTTAGCACACAGTGCTGGTGTGAATGAGTAAGGTAATTTTTTATTTTTGCATTTTATAGTGGGCCCTATTCTAAGTTAAAGATATGTAATGTAACCAGGATAAAATACTGAATAGTTGGAGTCTTGGATAGTAGAGCCTCTACTCTCCAAGACTCCAACGATTCACTACTAAGCGTTTCAGCCAGTATATGTACAAATAGCTTTTTTTTTTTGCAAAACATCCTTAATTTTTTATAATATAAGGATGCACGTGCACCCCCTAATTTATGGTGGCTCCATCACTGTGTCTACATAATAAAAAGAAGTAGATATAATTGAAACTATTAAGATCAGTGACGAAACATCATTAAGGAACACACAAGAAGATTTAATGTATAAACTTGAGAACCGGGAGGTAAACCAAGAAATAATGCAGTATGACTTAGATTTAATAATATGTGTGACACAATGACTTACAAGGTCTCTAAGATTTCCCCCCATCTAATTACCTTAAAATTCAAATCCCCTTCATCACACAAGAACATCTTGATCGAGCCCAAGCTAACTCTTGTTTCACCCAAACATTCACATCTTGATTTTTCACCCATTATTCCCATCGCATGACCTAAATTTAGAATCCAGTAGGAATACAAGGACTCCCAAACAACTTCATCCCCAAATTATTAGATTAAAACACATGGCACGTCATATATAAAACTTTCCTAAATATAATTTTCTTATTAGAAAATTTATAATGCTCGACATAATTGAATATTTGCCAGAACATGATGAAAGATATCTATATTTCAACATATATAGACAATTTAGTGTATTTAATCTCAGAGTTAGGTAAGAGGATGTATATTTATCTATAATATTATCATGAACGCTTTCACGTTTCTTACCATCTCAAACTATTCTTTCATACAAAATCTCAAACAATCAGGACTTAGCATAACTTTGATGATAGAGAACTATAATCTCAAACTGCAATGGCTGCCTTAGGCATCATCAGCCATATAATACTTGCATAACTTATTCATTTGTTCATTAATTACAAGGAAGCACTAAAGAGGAGCAAGGATCCTTACACTTACTTACCAAAAAAAAAAAGGATCCTTACACTTCAAGGAAAGAGATCAAGCCAAGCTAGCATACAGTATGGCCAAAGAAGAATTGAAAATTTATCTAATTGTAAGTTCTAGCGGATGCACATAGATCAGATATATGAACAAATATAGGGTAGAAAATCCAAAAACACTGACTAACATGATTTACATTTAACATGAAAAATCCATCCCTTGACGAATAAGAGAAAAATTACCAATGTATTAATCCGAGCAACAACCTTTTTTTAATAATGGCACAAACCCTCCATGCAAGACTCCTATTTAGAAAAAGCACTAAAAAATCCTTTTTTATGTGTTGCAAATCTTTCCTCTAATATACTAAACACTCAAAGTATTTGTTATAACCTCTAATCCAATTTAGGGTACAAGGAAGAATTTTGACCCATACCTTCTTTATATAAAACTTAGAAATTACCAGGCGTTCTCTAGCAATAATGATATATATACTCATCTTATATTTAGAATCATATTCAACAAGTGTTCTTATTACATCCCATCAACGATCGTAATTCTGGCATGCATAGTAAATTTTATTTCATATGTATTTGTTCGTTTTGACTTCTACAGTAGATTTTTTTTTTTTTTTGCTAAGTAAATTTTATTGCTTCAACATTTTACAACTAAATCTTGTCCAAGTTAACGAACCAACTAGGTTGGAACTTGGACCTCTAATAAAGGAAGGCAGCACCAATTACAATTACATCCAAACTATTGAACATACCCTTTTTCAAAGACTAGTAAACCAACTATAATCCCTCCTGCTTATCTTCTTAGGCAATATTAAACCAATTCTACTCCTAACCAGCAACTTAATCTGATTCACACTACAACTTATACTAGAAATACATTGCATCCAGTAACTTTTTTTCCTGCTTTGCCATACATAATATACTACTGCATCTACTCTAGCAGCCCTGACTTGCTTTTTGAACTTGAACAATTACTATTTCTCATTCACCTGATGACAACTTGTAATGATGTGGCTGAAGTGTGTATGTTCAACCATCTCTTGATTGCATCCAAACATTCCATACTGAATTTGCATTGAAAGAACAAATGTGTGTGTGATTCAACTCCATCAGCACATATTAAACATTGATCTGAATTGTTGACCCAATTCTAGCCAGTCTTGCTGTAGTATGTAATTTTCCTTGCACAGCCAACCAGAAAATAAAACGATGCTTAGGAACATTAAGTCTGTTCCATATCATCATATCCCATGGCACATGTTTCTATAGTAGATATCATTTCAGGAAAAAAAAACAATGCAATTTCAACTTGAGATAACGTAAAACCAATAGGAAATTACAAATCATCCAAGAATTCTAACGAACTAGAACAAATAAGCTACATAAAGATTGAACTTTGTATTCGGCCACAAATGTGTATAAAGATATATAGCGCAGCCCTAACCATTACACCACACGACAGTGTGGTATGAGCCGTGTGTTTTCCTAGCTCCACTTTTCCCTTGGACATTTTTGGCTTATAAACGTAACGATGATCAACAATGAATTATTGTTCGGAGTTTGAAACGCATGAATTATAAACAGGGTGTTGATAATATCAATGGTGAGGCCAAGATTAAAGACAGATACACTAACATCACCAAAAACTGCAGGGTGTTATTGCAGGAGGGACAAATGAAGGAGGTGCTTAAAGCAGACAGACAACATACTAGGGAAGCGGATGTTTAGGCCAATCTGACTAGGAAAGGAAGCAGGGATGATCGGGAGTTCCACCAATTTTCATCTCCACCATGGGAGGAACTCAGTATTAGAATAGAGGATCTAACCCATGAACTTTTGTGCCTATGCGGCAATGTAAGGGATAATACCCAAACAGTAGCTTAACTATGCTTTGTGTAAAACGTTAATTTAATTATCTGCTCCCTTTAACCAAAAAAGAAGAAACGCAAGAATTTTCTCTATTCTAAGAAAAGAAAAAAGAGGAGAATTCTATATGGAACTTACTTATTCAACCCCCATCTCTTCCGGCTTCCTTATGTTCAAACTCCATGCTTCGATCTATACTCCAATGCTCATTGAGAAGGGTTTATAAACTCTTTCAACTTTGACCTTTTTTTAGCTTAGTGCTACTACTATCTACATATCCTCACCCAAAGACACATACAACTATTAATAAAGCAATATCATAATAAATATTCTCAATGAAAGTTTAACAAAACAAACCATACTTCTAATTAAAGTAATGAGAGCAAGGAAATGGGAAGAAATCACCCATTACCTACCTTCAAAAGATTAATAAAGAAAAATTAGTCGTTCGCAACCATCGATAAAGGATTGCCCCGAAAATTTACGAATCAGTAATCTTTTTAAGAAATCAAACCTCAATAAACTAAACCATTGATCCAGAATTAATCAAATATATCCAGGAGTTCCCCCAAACACTTCATATAGGGCAGATTTCTAGTTAAAGCTGTGTTTCCCTAAAGAAGTGTTTGGAGGGAACTCTAGGAAACAGATGATGGAAATTTAGTACATCTACTGAAGCCTAATACTTTGCTTGAAATGCATTATGTGCTACCAAATTTATAGTAAAGTTTTATTTTATTTTTCAGGCTACAATTTGTTGGAAAATTTCATGTTACCAAAGCAAAGTAGGCTTGATATATGAACCTGACCACCATAATTGGCTAGGTTAATTTGGGATAATGCAGTAGAGAGAATAAGATGTCAGTAAACTAGGAATAAGGCCGGGTTCAGGAGCTGAGCCAATAAGTGGCTCATATGCATGCCACATTATATGATCTTACTTTTGTGTACTCCTTTTGCTCTAGTCTTTTTCAAACTTTGGTTCGCTTATTGAAGAATGGAAAAACCGAACTTTTTGCTTGCATTTACCCTAATTGAGAAAAGGTTACATATTTTTGGGTTTTGTTCAATGTGATGGAACATTATTTTCTGTTATGATTTTCGATGAAAAAAGAATCCAACGAACAAAATACGGTTGTAAATGAAAAGTTAGTTTAATCAAATCGCATAATTAACGTTCTAAATTAGCTTTTGATTTTTGTTTGGTTTCTCACAATAAAAACCACTTTTCTACTTATGGAGCTTGAAAATGTTGTTTGATTATTTATGGCTTTATGTTTATAATTAACATTTATGCTCACTCTCGAAAAGTGTCTATGGAGATATGGAGCAACAAAGATAGTGATGTAAATGAGATTTAATTTCATATCTTGTGTTTCACCTCCAAAGTTCGGTTAACTAAAATAGCTAGTTTCTACTATAGGAAATTTTGAGTGCATGTATGAGGTCTAGACGAGCTCATATATGATAAAGTACATGTAACTTATAGCGAAATATGTAATCTCTCTTTCTTAATTCAAAAGTCTATATATTGACTAAAAGAGATCATGAGTACACATAATATATACATACGTGTTTTTTTCTCTTAAAAGGTATACAGGGAAACTTTTAAGATGAATATAATTAATGGTACTATTATTCAAGAAATCATACTATGAAATTAATCATATGGTAGTATATATGTCGGATGAACAAGGTTGTTTTGTCTAATGGAACTTGTAACTCAGAAGTCTCAAGTTTAAATCCCTCTTCTACGTGACATGATTCTTAGTTAATGTTGGCATTACAAATCATAGGCTATGCCTTATCCAATACAGAAAGCAAAGAGAGAATTACTGCGGTTCCAAGTAGGGTGAAACTTGGCAAGACCAACCGAATACCCATGTCCAACATAAACACAACCATAGCTCACAGATGCACCACCATAGATAGTAGCTGTTGTATTTAAGGACCACAAAATCCTCCCATTCTCAGCATCCATAGCATAAAATGGTCCTGAAGGATCAACTGACCCAGCAAATAAGACGTCATTCACTAGAGTCACCGGTCCATGAGCGGTCTCGTTGCTCGGGTTAGTCGTGGTCCATAAGATGTTTCCAGTGTTAGCATCCAAGGCAACCCACCCCCCGCCTGTCGTCGTCTGGTTCGACGGGGCTAGCCTAAACTTCGTTCTTCCACTATTAACGATATTGGTGTAGATGCGTCTTCCATCTGTTGCTGCCCCCATACTCCCCCTCCTTCCAAACCTCCTGGTCCTGCAACCTGTTGATCATTCGGTTAATAAATATTCCATCAATATTTTATATTATTACCTACTCTTGCTAAAATTTTATTTCATGCAACAATTGGAAACTAAGACATGCACTAAAAGACGTATGTTTGCCCTTGTATGTCCATTAAAGAAAGAGTAACATGTTACTTGTAAATCCACTTTCTTTGTCCCACTATTATGTACTATATATTAATATGTTGCTCACTCTTATTGGCTCGTATCAATGTATTTGTTTATTGATTAAGAAATGGTGGGGGTGTAATAGTAGTAAATATGAACGGAAAAGGAATATTAGCACAAATAAGACACATAGAAAGTGGAACCGAGCATTTGGATTTGTGGAAATCATCTCTAGCTACGTACTTTATGATCATACTAAGCAAGGTTATGTTTTACAATTTTAAACTTGAGGCAAAATCTATCACATACTGTTCATTTACCGGGTGAAAAGAAGAAAATAAGGGATTAGATTGGTATATAAAAGGTATCAAAATTCTCATTTCAATGTTAATGGCAACAACAATAATAAAGCTCTACTCTCAAAAAAGTGTTTTCTTCTTAAATTTATATTACCACTCATTACTATATAGATGTGGGCGCTACTATAAGTTGGAACGAAAAAATTACAAAGAGAAAAACCATGATTATTGCTGATAGTTATTACCAATGACTTTGATACGATGTTATCCTTAGTGTCTTGCAAATTAATGTAAGAAGAAGTGTTAAGGTTTTAGGTTTAATGTGTATTGTTGTTCTTATTACTGTCAAAGGAGAAGTATATATACATCCTACATAAAGAGCTTAGGCCCAAACTATACAAAGGAGCATAAAATAACAATATAAGCCCATGAAGACAAGATACATAAGTATACATATTAACATGATCCAATACCCCCCCTCAAGTTGGAGCATGAGGGTTACAAATGCCCAACTTGTCAAGCAAGTAATGAAATTGACTATTCCCAAGAGCCTTAGTGAAGATATCCGCGAGCTGCTCCGTAGTAGAGACATGACTAGGAGCAATAAGGCCTGCCTGAATAGCATCGTGCACATAATGACAGTCGACCTCAATGTGCTTAGTGCGCTCATGAAACACTGGATTTTGTGCAATATACAAGGCAGACTTACTATCACAAAAGAGAGGCATGGCCCGAGGGTGCTGAATTCCAAGGCCTTCAAGGAGCGCCTTAAGCCATTTGAGTTCAGAGGTGACATCGGCCAAGGAACGGTACTCGGCCTCAGCAGAAGAACGAGAGACAGTGTGCTGCTTCTTAGTTTTCCAAGAGATAGGAGAACCACCCAAGAATACAAGCCATCCAGTGAGAGAACGACGAGTCAAGGGGCAACTGGCCCAATCAGAATCACACCAACCAGTCAAAGAGAGATCACAAGCAGAACTAAGCAATATACCTTGCCCAGGGCTCCCTTTCAAATAGCGAACAACGCGAAGAGCGGCATCCCAGTGATCCTGCCGAGGTTGGTTCATAAACTGGGCCAATATGTGAACAGAGTAGGCTAGATCCGGACGAGTGAAAGAGAGATAAATCAAGCGTCCAACAAGGCGCCGATAAGACTCCGGATCAGAAAGGAACTCACCAGAGGCCAGCGCAAGAGAATGATTCTGCGCAAGAGGAAAAGATGCAGGCTTGGCACCCAATAAGCCAGCCTCAGTAATAATGTCCAGAGTATATTTGCGCTGACATAGAAACAACCCATCAGAACTGCGAGCAACCTCGATACCTAAGAAATATTTCAAAGGACCTAAATCCTTCATATGAAAACACCGCCCCAGATATTGTTTGAAAGCGATAATGAGAAGAATCATTGCCAGAAATGATCAAGTCATCAACATAAACAAGAACAGATAACTGAATGCCACCCTCATAGAAAGTGAAGAGAGAGTAATCCGAGTAAGATTGAGTGAAACCATAAGAGAGCAAAGCAACAGCTAACTTGGCAAACCAACAGCGAGGGGCCTGACGGAGGCCGTAGAGAGACTTTTTAAGACGACATACCATACCTGGTTGAGACGGAGTGAAACCAGGGGGAGGTTTCATGTACACTTCCTCATCCAAATCACCATGAAGGAAGGCATTGTGAACATCCATCTGATGAAGTTCCCAGTTTTTAGGCTGAAGAATGACCCGAGAAAGGCCCGAACAGTAACCATCTTTGCCACAGGGGCGAAGGTTTCATTATAATCTATGCCTTCCACCTGATGATTACCAAATATAACCAAGCGAGCCTTGAGACGTTCAACAGTCCCATTAGAGTTGTGCTTGATTTTGTAAACCCACTTACAACCAAGAGCCTTTTTACCTGCAGGAAGAGGCTCCATCACCCATGTAGCATTATCCTCCAAAGCACTAATTTCCTTTTGCATAGCTTCCCGCCAACCAGCATCTTTCATGGCCATAGAGAAAGACCGAGGTTCTGTATGATGAGAGAGAGCTGCAAGAAAGATGCGATGTGGAGCAGAGAAATTATCATAATTCACAAAGTGTGCTAAGGGATAGGGAGTACCTGAGGAACCAGAGGAAGCAGGAGAACTCAAAGATGGACTCAAAGGATGAACGTGATTCGTGACATAATCCCGAAGAAGCACAGAAGGTTGCTTGGCACGCAAACCACGCCCAAGGGGGGCTGAAGTGGCGTTCGTGGTATCACCACAAACCGGGGCAGCCATGGGACTGTTGGGGGCAGCCGAGGCATCATCGAGAGCTGGAGCAGCCACGGGGCTGCTGGGTGCGGTAGTAGAGCCAGATGGAGGAGGCTCGGTAGCCTCGGGAGGAGGAGACGGGGGAGAAACGGGAGGTTCATCCTCCACCACCGAAACAAGATCATCAAGGAACCCCAAATCTGAATTCATGGCATGCATAGCAGTAAGCAAACCAGTAGAGGAATCTGAAGCATAAGGGAATTCTGTTTCATGAAATTGAACATCGCGAGAAACAAAGAAATCTCCGGAATCAAGATCATATAAGAGCCACCCCTTTTTCCCATTTGGATACCCAACAAAAATACACTTTCGACTACGAGGAGCAAACTTATTCCCTTTAGCCCGTTGATCATGAGCGAAACATAAACAACCAAACACCCTTAAAACATCAAAATTCGGTTCATTGCCACAAAGCACTTCATAGGGAGTTTTACCACCTAACACACTAGAGGGAGTGCGGTTAATGAGATAGACGGCAGTAAGCACACACTCACCCCAAAAAGTAATGGGAAGATGAGCCTGAAACAAGAGAGCACGAGCAACATGTAAAATATGTCGGTGCTTACGCTCAACCTTGCCATTTTGTTGAGGAGTGCCAACACAGGATGTTTGAAAAAGAATGCCATGAGAATCAAAATAATCCAACATACACCGAAATTCAGTACCATTGTCACTGCGAACAATTTTAATAGTAGTTTCAAATTGACGCTCAACCATGGCAAAGAAAGATGAAAAAGCTTTATGAACCTCAGTCTTATCACGCAATAAGTAAACCCAAACAGCTCGGGAAAAATCATCCACTAATGTCAAAAAATAAATCGCATCACAAGAAGAGGCCGTCCTATAAGGACCCCATAAATCACAGTGTATCAATTCAAAAATACGAGAGGATTTAGTGTTACTAGTAGGAAAACTATCACGAGTTTGTTTGGCTTGAGGACAAACTACACAAGCTTTATTCAACTTTTTCTTATGACTACTATGACGAATAGCAGGAACTAACTTGACAACGCGATCAGACGGGTGACCCAAACGATGATGCCACAGCTCGAACTCAGACAAGACGAGAGCGTAAACGACGCATGAACCAGAGGAATGTCACGAAAATAGTAGAGTCCATCTCGTCGTTCACCGGCTCCAATCAGGTTCCCCGAGGGTAGGTCCTGTATAGCACACAAAGAATCAGTGAATTTGACAATACAATTCGACTCATCAATCAATTGAGACACAGAAATCAGATTACAAGCAAGAGTCGGAACATATAACACATGCTGAAGCACAAGACCACGAGATAGGACAACACGTCCTTCCATCGTAGCTACTACACTTTGACCATCAGGCAAACCAACGGGACAATCCATAATACACTGAACATGAGTCAAACAAGAACGATCACTAGTGACGTGATGCGAAGCACCAGTGTCAAGAATCCAAGAGGAAGGGATAAAATCACCTGTCATACGATCAGGGGCAGAGTTGTCATTATTGAGCATATTTATTAAAGCTTGAACCTGGGTAGGAGATAAAACATCACGTGGAGTACCACCACCCCCACTAGTAGTAGGAGCAGCGAACTCCTCGAGCACAGCGTGGGCTCGCACAGGACCAGCACGACGGCGACTGTGGACGCGGGAGTAGGCGAGAGGCGCCCACGGCGGGCGTGGTAGTCTTGGGCAACGGCGGAAGCAGATGGGGCCCCATATTTTTCAACCCACCATGAGGCTGGGCCATGAAGTTTAAAGCAGGAAGCTTTGTCGTGGCCGCGACGTTTACAGTACGCACAAGTGAGCTTGGATTTATCAGTCCGAGCAGTACGCATAAGGGAGCTTGGATCCACATTAAGAGAGAAAGCGTGTGCCTCCTCCGGAGCGGCTTTACCGCGAGCAATTTCGCGGGAACGTTCCTCTTGAATAAAGGATTGGTAAGCTCGATCTAAAGTAGGTGGAGGAGTTTGAGAAAGAAGATTAGATCGTACCGTGCCATATCGGTCATCATCAATGCCAATGAAGAATTGATGCAATATTTCTTCCTCGCGGTCAGCGGCAAACTTACCAGCGAGATTACACACACACTTGCCACAGGAGCATGCGTGCAAAGGCTTGAGACGATTGAGATCGTCATACAGACCCATGAGGCGATTAAAATACGCATCCACGGTCATGTTTGTGGTCTGGCGACAGGTAGTAATGGCGAGACGAAGTTGCTGGAGTCTCGGCCCGTTAGCAACGCAGAACCTGCGTTCAAGGTAGTCCCACAAGCGACGTGCTTCATCGTGGAAGGGAAGAGAAGATGCAATTTTGGAGTCCATACTCCTTAATAGCCATGAAACAATCATCGAATTGACTGTTTCCCAGTCAAGTAACTTGTTCGAATCGGTCGGTTTGTCAATGGTCCCATCTAAAAATCCGAATTTGCGCCTAGCTTTGAGAGAAAGAGTGATGGCTCTAGCCCAGGCAACATAGTTATCTCCGGTGAGCAAAACGTGAGTTATAAGATTTCCGAGTTGATCCCCCGAGCCAAGGTAAAAGGGGGATGAAGAATCAATCTTATCAGTTTTAGTAGTCTCAGTCATGGTGGAAGAATAGGCAAAGCAGTCCACGCGGGTGGTGCTCGGTGCCGGCAGTAGGAAAAAAAAAATTTTAGGTCTTTAACGTAGCTCTGATACCATGTTAAATATGGGCCTGGGCCGCACCCATCATAAGGAGAGAGAGTCCACTTTATAAGATAAATGAGGTTCCACCTTAAAACCATATGGCAATAAGGGGAGTAGCCCCTTTGCATTATAAAGTGAACACATCACTCTTCTTCAATCAATGTGGGACACTCACATGTGGTGTGCGCTATACATCATAGCTTCAACAAGAAGGAAAGATTCAAGACTACTTACATTGAACCAAACAATGTCACCAGTATCGCGATCCAAAGCCCAAACATAGCCACTCTTCTGCACAGCAGCCACAATATCTCGTCTAACTCCGCCATGAAATATGGTGAGCAACATAGGTGCCTCTCCAAAATCAGCATCTAAGTTAGGGCCAGGAGGACAGTTAGGATTATTAGGCTCTAAACATGCAAAGTAAAACACATCATATCCTCCAAGTTGAAGAGCCCATATGATACTCCCTGAATTCATATCCAGAGCGAAAATGGAATCGAAATGAGCATCCGGGGAGGCAGGGCCGTCTCGTATAATCTAGGGGCCCTGTGCTAAATAAAAATGAGGCCCCAAACGGTAAAAAAAGACGATTATATATATATATATATATATATATATATATATATATATATATATATATATATATATATATATATATATAATATTTCATTATACAGTTAGTACCAAAGAAGATGAACAAAAAAGACGATGTAAAACCAATCAACTAGTACCACTGTACCAGCGAGGCAGTGAACCTATCAACCTGATTACCTGAATCATGAAGGAGTGAAAAGATGATGATTTCATTATAAAGTTAAATAGTTAATGTAGTTAAAGTAAAAGCTACAGAGTATTACTGTAAACTAGGAGTAATTACAACAAACTATTATGTACAGCTAACGAATAGAAGAAATTAAGTAATCTTAAATACACAACAAACTAAAGGAAGCCACATAAATCATTATCAAGAAGCGCCCAATTAATAAATGAAAAATCGAAATTTCAAATTTGATAACTGAATAATTCAAAGCCCCAAGAAATAACCAGAAAATAGTAACCAAGAATTTCAGATTATCAAAATAAAAAACAACTAAACAACAAAGTTTTCATAATTTAGAAATTACCTTCAAGTACTAGATGTGAATATGAGAGTTTGTTTGAAGAAGATGGTGATGGTTGAATAATTGGAATTACTAAGGTGTGAAACATCAAGTAAACTCACAATTCACAAATGACTTTTTTTTTCTCTTTAGAAATTGGGGATTAGGTTGTTGAATTAGAATGTTGGGTTGATGGGTAATTTAGAAAAAAATAGAGATTTTGATTCTTTTAGGTGAAAGAACCTCAGGTTTAATTGCCAACTAAACCTAAATTTAGATTTGCCGGCTTGAAATTGGAAGAGATGGAGCCATTAATTAATGGGGTTTTGGAGGGAGAGACATTAATGGGGTTTTGGAGAATTGAAAGAGCCGAAGAGGTGGAGTAAATGGGGGTGAATAGGAAAGCGTGAATTGTGCTGTGAATAGTGAAGACTGAATAAAGAAGCGTCAATCAAGAATTAATTTTTTTTCTTTGAGCAATCCGTACAAAAAATTGGGCCCTTATATTTTTTGGGGCCCTGTGCAGTTGCTCACCTTGCACAGGGCCTTAGCTGGGCCTGCGGAGAGGTACATTGATCAGGTTGAGTTGCCCTCGATTGATTGTTTTGCTTTGCTTGGCATTCTAACACATCAGGAGGGGCAATGTATAAGTTTCCTGTACCAACATAGACGCGATTCCTTATGATATCGATGGCAGGGCTACTACCCCAAATCGCGGCCCCTGAATAACCTCCTAATTTTCCCCCGTTGTCTGGAAGAGTATAAGTTTGCCATATGATTGCCCCTGTTTGTATGTCTAGCTTTGACATGCTCCCTCGGAAAGTACAGCACTCGGTTGGAGGTAATAGTTCTTCTAAGGATGATACACCTACATAGAAACCACTGCTAGATTGCTTATGTTAGTAAAATCAAATATTCACAACAGCAATTTGATTAGTTAGTTTAAATTGGTTAACTTTGACACTTTCAGCTCCAAATACAGAAATTCTTTATTGTTATAACAGATGTGAGAAAGAACAAATATTGAATGCAAAACAAAGAATAATCAGACACAGATTTAACGTGGTTCACCAACGGAGTGTTGGCTACATCCACGGGCAGAGAGAGAATAATAATATTGATGAGAAGAATAATCAGAATTACAGAGGTGATTAATGTCTTAATCGTCAAATAATAAGCTAGGTTAAAAAACCTATTTATATGCAAAATCGGAAAATCGCGATCCGCGTCTCATTAAACTTCCGTCCGATCGGGTCGGGCGGAATCCGCCCGATCGGGCGGTACTCGCCAAACCAAAAACCAGTCTCGGGCCCGATCGGGCGATCATCGCCCGAGTCGTAATTCGTAACGATGCCCGATCGGGCGAACACGCCCGATGCCATCGGGCGCTCCACTCCTTGAGCTGCTGCTGAGACGTTGCCTCGCCCGATCGGGCGAGCCTGCCCGATTCAATCGGGCGAGCCGACGAAACATGCCCTCTGACCAGAATTCAAGGCATCAATTCCTACAAATCTCCACCTTGACTTGAATCCTCTCACAATGAACCAGATAAACAAAAAACAGATGCATTGAACACAACGCCCAGATTCTCCCTGCAAACAGATTTGCCCCGAAAGACAACCAGACCAGATTTGTCCCTTAAGGACACCAGATTAGCCCCTAAAGGCCCCAGACTTGCCCCAAAGGGCAATTAACAGTCACGAACATTGAGCAAGTTCAAACAATGTTGAAACTTACTGCGTGGAACGAGTTTAGTGAACATATCAGCAGGATTATCAGCAGTACCTACTTTCTTCACCTTAACCCTCTTCTCACTCCTCAGAAAATGATATCTCACATCAATGTGCTTAGTCCTTTCATGATGGACTTGATCCTTGGCTAAGCATATTGCACTCAAACTGTCACAATACACAATGGCCTGATCGTGATGCAAACCAAGATCACTAACTAGCCCCTTTAACCATATTCCCTCTTTAGCAGCTGCTGTCAATGCCATGTACTCTGCTTCAGTAGTAGACAAAGTAACTGTAGCCTGCAAAGTTGCCTTCCAACTAACAACAGAGCCACCAAGAGTAAATACATAGCCAGTCATAGACCTTCTACAGTCTACATCTCCAGCATAATCAGAATCAGAATAACCAGCAACTAAACACTGAGCATCATTCCCGTAAATGAGACCAACATCAGACGTACCTCGAAGGTAACGAAAAATCCTCTTGACTGCCTGCCAATGCTCCTTACCAGGATCACCCATGAACCTACTAACAACACCGATCGCATGTGCAAGATCCGGCCTAGTGCGGACCATAGCATACATCGGACTCCCTACCGCACTAGCATAAGGAACCCTACTCATATACTCCTTCTCCTCAGCAGACTTGGGTGCAAAAGCAAAGACAAATGATTATTGAAGGCACTTGGAGTATCTATAGGCTTAGTTGTTGACATGCCAATCCTTGACAAAATCTTCGAATGTAGCCTTTCGTGACAAGAAAAGCTTCCTCTCGATCTCTTTCCCTATAAATCTCCATCCCCAAAATCTTTTCGCAAAGACTCCAAATCCTTCATCTCAAACTCAGACCTGAGAAGACCCTTCAACCTCTCCGAATATCGGACTTGGACTTTGTAGCTATAAGCATATCATCTACATACAAGACCAAATAAATCCATGATTCATCATCCAGCTTATTGTGGTACACACAACAATCATACGGACTCCTGTTGTAACCCAATTCAATCATATAGCTGTCAAACCTTTTGTACCACTGCCTAGGAGACTGCTTTAGCCCATACAAGGACTTCTTCAGTCTGCAAACATAGTCTTCTTTATCAGGAACTTGGAACCCATCTCGATCGAGTCATATAAATCTCTTCCTCCAACTCCCCATGTAGGAAAGTTTGTTTTCACATCTAGTTGCTCAAGTTCCGGATCCCGATGTGCAACTATTGCTAGTAGCACCCTGATGGAAGTATGTCTAACCACTGGTGAGAAAATCTCATTATAGTCAACCCCTTCCCTTTGAGTGAACCCTCTTGCAACAACCCGAGCTTTATACTTGACCCCCTCAGAAGGTGAGGTCCCTTCCTTCTTCTTGAAAACCCATTTGCAAGTGATAATTTTTCTCTCCTTAGGACGCTTGACTAGCTCCCAAGTATGATTCTTATCCGGGAGACTCCATTTCATCTCCCATAGCAGGCGAGCCATTGAGGCGGACTCACTGCCTGAGACCGCTTCTTTGTAGGTGGATGGTTCATGAGTATCTACCTCCACCTCCTCAGCAACCTGCAGTGCATAAGCAACCATGTCCTCAAAACCATACCTCCTAGGAGGTCCCACACCAACTCTTCTAGCTCTATTAAGTGCTATACTTGTTCGATGTGCTTCAGATGAGGCGGATGGATGACTAGAAGATTCAGATTCAGTAGCACCATGTTGATCTTCTCCACCTTGGTGCTGTAATTCACTCCCATCATAAGTGACTTCCAGCTCCACCTGTTTATCAACATCGCTACCAACAGACACTACCATAGACTTCACAGTGGGGTTAAGCATAGAATTTTCATCAAATATTACACTTCTACTAAGTATAACTCGACTCTCAGACGGTGACCAGATTCTATAGCCCTTAACTCCACTCCCAAAACCCACAAATACACCCTTCTTAGCTCTAGGTTCTAATTTACCCTCACTTACATGATAATAAACAGTAGAACCAAAAACTCTCAACAGAGAATAATCTGCAGGCTTACCAGACCACACCTCATAAGGTGTTTTACGACCAATACCAAGTGTGAGGTCCACGGTTGATCGGATAGCAAGCCGTGCTTACGGCTCACGCCCAAAATCTTCTAGGTAACCCAAAGATTAGAGAGCATGCACCTCGCTCTCTCCAACAAGTATCCGATTCATGCGTTCGCTACCCCATTCTGCTGTGGAGTATTCCCGACGGTATGATGACGTGCAATCCCTTCATTCTTGCGAGAACTCATTAAACTCGACCAAAAAAATTCCAGGACCATTATCGATTCGGAGTCTTTTGATCTTCCTTCCAACTTGATTTTCCACCAATGCCTTCCACTCGCTTGAATTTCATGAAAGCCTCACTCTTATGCTTCATCATAATTACCCAAGTCATCCTTGAATAATCATCGATCATCGACACAAAGTACCTGTAACCTCCAATAGACTCAACTCGGGAAGGACCCCAACAATTAGAGTGAATATAATCAAGTGTGCCCTTTGTAGTATGCACAGCCTTTGGAAACTTGCTGCGATGAAGCTTCCCAAGCACACAATGCTCACAGAACTCTAAGTCCTGCACCTTGTGCCCACACAGAAGATCCCTTTTTGACAGAATTTGCATCCCCCTTTCACCCATATGTCCAAGTCTCCTATGCCATAACTTGGTCATATCCTCCTTGGGAACCTCGGATGATGCAACAAGCAGAGAACACCTCGCAGTAGAACCCCGAAGAAAATATAAGGTACCCTTTTTAATACCTTCGGAACTACCTTCGAACCCTTGTAGACACTCATAACTCCACCTTCACCTTGAAAACTGAAACCTCTACTGTCAAGAAAGACTCAAAGATATCGGATTCTTTGTCATCGGTGGAACATGCCTAACTTCGTTCAAGGTACAGAATGTACCATCATGAGTCCTCAATCTGATGGAGCCTATTCCAACTACTTTGCAGGTAGCACTGTTGGCCATAGAAACACAACCCCCATCTATCTGCTCATAAGTTGAAAACCACTCCCTGCAGGGACTAATATGATACGATGCCCCAGAATCAAGAACCCACACATCCCTATAATGTGACTGATCATTAACAACAAGGGCCAGATCTTCCTCAGAATTACCATCAGTTTCTGCCAGAGCAGCAGAACCTTCATTCTTGTCCTGCTGCTTCTTTTTCTTAGGACACTCGTTTTTCCAATGCCCCTTCTCTTTACAGTAATTACAGACATCATTAGGTTTAGGACCCTTAGAATTCGAATTTTTATGGTTCGATTTCTTTTACCGATTTTCCCCGTCCCTTACCCCCGGTGACAACTAATCCAGATGTCTGATTTTCTGTACTAGAACCAGATGCCTGATGACGGACTTCTCTAGTATGAAGAGCAGATCTTACTTCTTCTAATGACAGACTATCTTTCCCAACAATAAAAGAATCCACAAAATTCTCATACGATAAAGGCAAAGATACTAACAGAATTAAAGCAGCATCCTCATCATCTACTTTAACATCAATATTACGAAGATCTAGCAAGATAGTATTCAATTTATCTAGATGATCCCTCATAGACATACCTTCCTGCATACGCAGGCTGAACAGACGTTGCTTCAAAAGCAACTTGTTGGTTAGAGATTTCGTCATGTATACACTCTCTAATTTCAACCACGCACGGACCGAGCTAGTTTCTCGCTCCGCAACTTCGTAATTATGTCGTCGAGAGACATAGCATAATTGTTGAATGCGCCTTCTCCTCCGTAACGGCCATCTCGGCGGTTTCGAATCCGATGACTTTTTTGCCAACGGTGCCCACAACCCTTGTTGCTTCGGTAAAGCACGCATCTTGACTCGCCACGGCATCGAAACTATTTCTCCCATGAATTTATCAATTTTCACATTCATCCCGTGACATCTTTCTCACCCGGATCGAACACAAAGCTCTGATACCAATTTGTTATAACAGATGTGAGAAAGAACAAATATTGAATGCAAAACAAAGAATAATCAGACACAGATTTAACGTGGTTCACCAACGGAGTGTTGGCTACATCCACGGGCAGAGAGAGAATAATAATATTGATGAGAAGAATAATCTGAATTACAGAATGTCTTAATCGTCAAATAATAACCTAGGTTAAAAAACCTATTTATATGCAAAATCGGAAAATCACGATCCGCGTCTCATTAAACTTCCGCCCGATCGGGTCGGGCGGAATCCGCCCGATCGGGCGGTACTCGTCAAACCAAAAACCAGTCTCGGGCCCGATCGGGCGACCATCGCCCGAGTCGTAGTTCGTAACGACGCCCGATCGGGCGAACACGCCCGATGCCATCGGGCGCTCCACTCCTTGAGCTGCTGCTGAGACGTTGCCTCGCCCGATCGGGCGAGCCGACGAAACATGCCCTCTGACCAGAATTCAAGGCATCAATTCCTACATTTATCAAGAGTTATTTTTGCCACACTCCCAACTGAAAACTTAGTTTTAGGAGAGTACGTACGTAGTTGCAATTGACTTATTTATTGCAATATATAAATGTACATGTGATAGGTAATAGTTTAATGTATAAAAGGAGATATAGGTAAAAGTATGGGGACATAAAAAAATTTCGTGACCATGCCAAAAAAAAATGTTCAGGAAATTTTTAAACTAATGGAAAAAGAAAGTGCGGCGATGCTCAAATTATTTCCGGACCAAAAGAACATTTGATATATTTGAACATCTCATGTGACAAAATTAGTTAAATAATTGACAATGGAAAGGAGAAAGCTAATTTAAAATTCAAGCTATATTGCAATGGAATTTAAGCTTAATTTCTTAACAATTTATCTTAAAAATCCTAGATAACAAAGGAAGCTCAGCCAACGTACAAGAATAATGGAGCAAATTTTTTTTAATAAAAAAAAAACGGGGCACTTATTTAGAGGAAAGAGTAATTGATCATAAAAGCTTGACTAGCATCTTAAAGGAATATGTTAGCATCTCGTTAACAATGACATCACTTAATAATAACTTTTCTTAAATTAATAGCTATGATGCTTAAATTGTAGGTGAGAATACGATGTATACGTAGAAAATGGACAAAACCAAAGTATTACTATCCCTACAAGTTACAACAATTACTTGCAAGTAGTTGCAATAATCAACTTTTAATATTGTGAGCAGCAGGTGATAGTCTAGTGTTGGTATCACATCCAATTTTAAAAGTCATGGGATCGAGTCTCACCCCTTACAAGAAGAATCCCTTAATTCTCCGTTACAACGCTGCAAAATGACTTCAACTGCCTTATTAATAGAAAAAATAAATAGTTTCAACATTGTAAAAATTATTCTCTTTTAGTAGCCACATAGAAAAGCTGAAATGCATGAATGTTGGTGTAATTCTAAACACTAAAATCAAGAATGGCTTACTCTAGATAAGCAGTTCCAGACATGGTAATCAAAGCTAGAGGATTAGGGTCAAGCGTTGTCATCCAAACAAGCCTAAGAGAGAAGCGGTTGATCGCAACGACGACGGCGGGGCCATAGATCCCAATGATCAACAGATCATGTGTTACGGTGGGTGTAGCTCGTGCTACCGTTACGTTAACATAAGTACCAACAGGAGCTAACCCAGTTGGCCAAGATTCACCTTCCATATAAGATCACCAGTAATTGCATTTACTGCATATAGATTCCCATCCCATGCTGGAAAGTAAACGACGCTGTTTGATATTGCTGGTGTTGCTGTTATATCATTCCCAACAAAGTATTTCCATCTTAGATGTAGTCTTTGGATGTAATTGCGATTTATAAATGGCTCTCCAAAGGGCGGCGCCCTCGTGTTTGCTAGATTGCCTCCAGGCTCCATGGTTAAACCACTTCATGTAACGCAAAACATCAAAGAACTAATCATCGAAAGTAGCAAAACATTTTTTGATAAAAATCATTTTTATACAAATTTTAGGAAGTTATGCTTTTTTATGATCTTTTTTGTTCTTTGTTCTTCATTAATAAATTTCAAGAAATATAAGTTCGACCTGGAAGAATTAAACCAAATGAAGATCAATAACTTCATATGAGGTTTAATTTGTTCCTTTTTTATTAGTTCACACAAGGACTACAATAAGTTATGAAAAGAGTTTCCTGAGATAAATTCAGAACTAATAATATAAGCTACCTAAATAGCAAGGAACAATAAGGTAACATAAGGATGAGTTTGTACAAGTTGAGATAAAGAAAACTTTTTAGGTTGAAAGAACCAATATTTAAAGTCTAAACCACCTTATCTATTGATTTCAAACTAAATATGTATGTAGCTAAAGTTGATCACTCATAGTCATGTTTAACAGATTACTATAATTGTTGAAAGCAGAAAAAAGTATTACCTACTCAGTGGGTAATCCACCCACTAGATTTACGTTATTAATAATAAGTAGGGGTTAGCTTACTCATCAGTTTCAGTTATTATTCTACTTTTTAATATTTATAGTGGGTATCTAGCATAAGTAGGAACGTCACATGAGTTCCTTATCAATTTATCTTGGGAAAATGGCTCACCGGCACAACGAATTGAATTGCAACAAATAAGGTGACTAACTAGTTATTAGGCCAGCTATGCCAGGTTAAGGAAAATTTTCATTTATTAGTATTATGCTTTAAGATGATATAACACTTGAATATTACTTTGTACAGTGGTTAAGACTTTAGTATATATTGTTGAGGTCGCGGGATCAAATCCTATACTATGCAATTTCTAATTTTTTTTATTGTATGTGTTTTACATGGAGTAAAACCCCCTTAGGGAGAGCGCCACGTGGCACCGTTCCTTGTTTAGGAACGCCTTTTGATATATTAGTATAGATAGATAGATAGATTGGTTTTAATGAATTGTTTATACATGCCTTTATATTACGTAACCAACAAGGGATATATTCGTCGTTAAAAAAAACAAGGGAGATATTCTTATCTATAACAAAGGAGGGATAAGAGGACAAGAAGCATGAATAGTTACAGTGCCAACGTCTGCTTTATTTTTCTCCAAAATTATCATAAGGCATAACACAAAAAGATTAATAATGAGAAGGTGAGCGTCAGCATGACTATTGTTCGTTGTACATGCCATTTCAAGCTAAAGAAATTATGTTGGTACAACTTCAAAAACAAACGTATCAGAGTGTTTCCTTCATATGTATAATGAAAGTTTCACGCTTTTCATGATTAGATATGTGATGCTAAGTTGTTAAATTAGTGCTAACAAACATGACTACTAGACATTATAGTTAGAGACTCGCGTGTTACAGAAGAACAAACATTAATAATATTTTTGTAATGGACGAGAATTGGAGATCATGTGAATTTTATTTTGTAAAGCAACTGCTAGAAAAAGGGAAAGAAAAACGAATGAAGAAAAACAGGCCGAAAAAAAAACAATGCCCAAATCACTTAATTTCGACGGTGATATGAACTTAAGGTCTATTTGGTAAGTGGTAATAAATGTTTGTAATGATAATCATTTATTCTACTTTTGTAGGAAAGATTTTTGTCATTTGTCTGTTAAATGAAAATCAATCCCTAAACACGTAGTTCCTCCACCTCATATTAGTTGCAATAGATTTGAATTAGTTCCTCCGCTTCAAAATAGTTTTAGGTGCATTTAAGTTGTATTATTAGAGCATTTAGATTCGTTATTAGGTTCATTATTGCCTCAAATTCTTAAATGTTATTCAGTATCTTTTCATACTTTTGACGAATTTCAAGTTTCGAATACATATTCGGATAATAATTAGCTGAGGTTGAACATTAAATAGGAGCATCTGGAAACAAGTAACATTGGTAAAAATAGTCATGGATATCTTAGAGTACGAGTTTGATTTAAAACACAAAGCGAAAAATCATTACAATAATGTGCAAAAGGAGTCACTTCTACTCTTTTACCCATAATGTTGTGCTTATAATAATTGAATAATTCCAAAGGATTTCGAAAACTAGATATAAAGATCTTTCCAACTATAGGTGGTGCTCCCCGAGGATACTTCCAAGTTGGGAGATATAACATTCAGAAGTTTTTACTAGAATATGATAATGTACGTGCGGATCACTAAATCTCCATAGTGGAAAAAAAAACCTTATATGACACAAGTTAACTGATCTGGTTCTTTAAAAACCAAATCCGTCACAAGTTAACTGATTCGGTTCCTTAAAAATCAGATCTGTTATTATCCCTTTTTGGAGCGAAAAATGACAAAAATAAACTAATCTGATCCATTTGAGGAACCGGATCAGTTGGGCTCAAATATTTCTTTTAATTTTCTACAAACCTAACTGATCAATTGGGCTCAAACTGATCAGCGCAGCCCATTTCTTTTCTTCACTCCTCTTAAAACCTAACGCCGTAACTCCCACTAATCTCCTCCCTTCTCACACTCCTCTCAAATCCCCCCAACAAGCCCTAAATTCCTTCTCCTCTTTTGATCTCCTCCTCCCTCCTCACTCTCATAAAGTCATAACCCAGTCACCATGAGCCCAAATCCGCCAAACCCACACCACCATCTTTCTCCTCCACATCATCAAACTGTGCAAACCCTAACTCTCTATTTTCTCTCTTCCTCTCCTACTCACGCACCACCATCTTCCCTCCCTTCATCGTTCACCACGCCAGCACAACCGTCATCTCTCACTCGCCACTCGCCCTCCTTCATCGCTCGCTCGCTCACTCGCCGCCAGCACCACCATCATCCCTCGGCTATCATCACTTACCACCAACCCCAGCGGCTTCTAGCGACGACAAGTGCTACAACAAATGCCACGGATTCAGTACCTTCTCTCTCCTCGCCTTAAATTCGTCGACGCTTCAGTACCCTTTCTCTCCTAAAATTCCTGGCCGAAATCAACCTCCTCAAACACCGAGAAATCCATCAGTTGGGGTTTCAAATTATGCGATCTTCTCGCTCACCTGATAAAGGTGAATTATTATATATTATAACCTTCTTATTCCCTCTTACTAGCTCCTTATTAGTATTATATAGACTATAAGTTGTGGGTTTTAAATGTTTTCATATGTTATTTAGAGTTTATGTTTATTGGGTTATTTATTAGTTTACCATATGCTAATTGCTATGTTATCTACTAGTAGTAATATATCTCATGTTTGACAAGTACGTTATAATTTCGGAGTCAAATGAATGGAAATTGTCTTTGGTAGATTCATGGACTAAAGTTATTAATATAAATTTTATCCAAAGAATAGGAATAAGTGGGCTAAAGCCCAATTGTACCTATTCTTACACGCAGCAAAGAAGTGAAGCAAAAAGAGGAAAATAAAGGAATAGAGATAAAACAAAACAAAAAACCCTTATTGTTTTGGGCTTGGACTAACGCATCATCATGAAGTAAAAAGGAAAGCATTAGACAAAATAACAGAAAAGAATGAAAAGCCCTGTTGTTTTGTTGGGCTGATGACACGCAGCATTAGTGAGGGAAATAAAGAGGATATACATCAGTAGAGAAGGGAAAACGGAGGACGAAGGCAAGCAGCAGTACGAAGGAACGCGCAGTGACGCCGACGCAGCAACAATACGGAGCACAAGACGAAGCTTTTAATCTGATTTTTTCGGCCATGAAGTCTTCTACTAGGGTGATGTTTCTGCATATTATGAGTAGCTAATTTCTCTTTCTAGGACCTAGATGAAACCCTAATATTATAAATTGATAGTTTAATTGTGTTTGGGAATTGATTCTTAGTTTATGATTATATAACTATTGAGATTATTATTGGGTTGATTATTGTTTGCAATATATATTGATGATTGCTCTTGTAGAATTAAATATTGGTTTTTATTGTTATCGAATTTACCTACTTTGTTCTTATAGTCCAAAGTGTTTGATGATTTGTGGTTAAAAAGTTGAATAATTTCTAATTGAATAATTTATATGCTTTGGTTAGATAAGTTATGTCACCTAATTAATCACAATACTATTTTTGTGAGTATTCCGGCTTGTATTAATTCTCATTTCAATTAATCTATTAGTCATATTATTAGTGGTGGATTCGATTGTCCTAGATTCCGTACTATTGTTTGTTCACCAATTCACTCTTTATTGCCAAGTTTATTTAGTTACTTTTTATATTTTAGATTAGTTTAATTAGTTTACAATCAACCATTATATTTATATTTAGGATTCAATTAGTAGACATTAGACTTAATTTTAATCAACTGTTCTTAGTGGATATGAGACCCTATTATTTGTCACTTACTATTAAGTCTTGTACACTTGCAAGAATAGGGTTTTATAACTTGTTTAAAATCACTATCATCGCCTCTTTGGATCTAGGGTTTGTTTAGATTTTTCAGTTTCTTGTAATTTCTTTTTATTTTCGTTTATATTTTCGTTTTCTTTTTGTAATTTCGTTTATTTTATTTTATTTGGTTGATTTTCATTTCTCGTGATATTAGTGTAGTTTGTAATATATTTTTGTTATATTGTAATTTCTTTTAGTAATTTCATGTAATTTATTTTTTAGTTGTTTTTGTTTTATGTTGCTATTTCCGTCAGTTTTTGTTTAGTTGATGTTTTTCTTTTATGATGTTATTTTTTAGTTCTTAGTCCATCAGCTGTAAATAAGTTTTGAACAAAAAAAAAAGAAAGCACTTTATACAAAGCACATTACTATGCTTTGTATAAAGCGCTTTTTTTTACCCCATAAGTCACTCAACTGATCTGGTCATGTATAGAATCGGATCAGTTATGTTACTTAATTGATCCGGTTCAAAACGGAATCAGTTAATTCCTCTTAACCGCTGTGACCCCAACCGTTCGGACCAAAAACCGGATTTGTAAGGCCTATTTTAACCGGAGCGGTTGAACTTTTTTCTACTAGTGTCTGCTTATTTAATGATTAATTTAAAACTTTTGGTTTTGGCATCCAAACCTTCTTATACTTCACTCTACAATCAGCAATCTCATGCCCAATAGCATGACATGTAGAGCACTGTAATGGTTTCCATTCATAATGAACCTCCACAATTGTTTTTTCATCATGTTCTTCACAAATTGAATGTGCTTGGGGAATTGTTGATTCAATTGGACCTCAACCAACACCCTTGCAAACTGAACTTTATCTCGCTTTTTAATAGCCTCATCCCTGTGTAATGGCTTTCCAATTTGATCCACAATCTTATATAAAGCTTACTCCCCTCCAATATTTGATGCCAAGTTTCAGCTGAACCCAAATTGGCAAGGTCTTAAGTTCCTCTTTGTCAAAATCCATATCAGGCTGCCATGGCTTGATTATAAAAGGTTTACTATCAAAAAAGTAATGTCGTCCCTTCAACACTTTATCTCTGTTTTCCATTGTAGTAAATCGCACAATGTATACTCCTTTCTTAACTACAACTACTTTATCCACATGTAAATTCCTTCATATCCTATGCACAAAACCTTCCATCACCTGTATTGGTTGATTAGCGCCAACTACATAGCATACAATAGCTGAATTCCAAAAATCTATCTCCTCCTATATATCTTCTAAGTCAATTTTCACAGTATTATCTACGATATTTTCAATTGCATCTACTCTACTATCAGCATTCAAATTACCTCCATTATCATCCTTATCATTTCCTACCATCTTATCCAGGTTTTCATTCTCAATGAAATCATCACAATCAATAGCATCTTCAAATTGTTGTAAAATTGGAACATTCAATCTTGATGGATTCACCTGAGATTGATTTGATTTTAATCGTTCATGAATTGATGTCAGCCATTCATTGAAACTATATCGAACCTCTGATTGCTGCTTTAATACCTCAACAGAAAATTTCAGGGTCAAAACTCACCAATACCAAAATCTAATTGCTTCGACTCTGTAATACCCCGAACCTTAATCTCGTTTAATTAGCTACTAGTTATGTTTACTAGCGTAATTACGTCCTAAATTTTTTTCGAAATGATCATAGTTAAGGTTATTTACTAATAAACTTTAGTTATTACGAAAAGTGATATTTATTATGATAAACGTTTTTATTTATAATATAGTTTATAGTTTTAATGTTTAGATAAGAAAATCCGATATATTTTTACTATATGATCTTGAGTTAATGATTTATATTTAAAGTTTAATGTTAATGTTTTGGAGCTCAAATTTAGCAAAATCCAACACTTGAAAAGGGTCAAAGTTTGACATTTTATTTTCTCACCGAAAAGGAAAAAAAAAAAAAAGAAAGAAAGAAATAAGAAACTTCCACCGACCCACCTCCTATTTTCTACCTTCTCTGCTCTTGTCTCCTACCTTGCTCCCGAAGGTGAAAAACCAGCACTCATAGTTCAAGCCACCTCCATTTTGTCTCCTTATTCCTTAAACACCATCTATAAAAAGCCATGAATCACAGCTTTGAAAATCACAATTTCACAAACAACAAGAAAACCACAAAGCTTTCTCTTTTTCTTCCTCCTCGGCACAACCACGAACGCCACATGTGCACTACCTTTGGTGCGCCGCCTAGGACACCTTATCCTCGCTGGTGCTTTGCCTTACTCCGACCACCGCAGTTCTGTTTCCTCAGTCTCTCCTCTTTCTCTCGTGCGTGCTTTGTTTCCCCTGCTACCAGCACGCCGCTGCACCGAGGTTGAGGTTCGACGCACGCCACCATACCGCCGCTGACCTTCTGTCGTCGTGCATTGCCTTCTGCCCATTCTCGTCGGTGTACCCCGTCGCCGGAGCTCAGCTCCCCTCCCCTGCCGCCTCTGTTTCGTCCCTGCTCTTGAAGCAGAGGTAAAAATGCACCTCTTCTATTTCCAGCATTCTGATTTCTTTTTAAATCTACAAATCCAAGCCCAAGTTTATCCTTTATTAATTTGTTATAGATTTTGGGCCTAAATCTGATTAAGTATTCCATTAAGCCACTTAGTCTAACTCTTTTAATTGGGTTAATGTTATTTTTCTGATTAAATTATGCTAAACTAAATATTTTCATTTTTTAATGAATATAGGAAATGGTTATAAATGTTTTTATGTTAAACAAGTTTAAACTCATTAATCAATGCATGTTAATGGTATTTTCAAATAAATGTTTTAAGTATTGCAAATCAAAGGAGTTCAGATGAATTATCGACAAATTCCCTTACTTAGTTCCGTTTGAGTAATTCTAATCAAGGTTATATTATGACACTTTGGAGTTATAAAATTGGAGGTGATTTAAGCAAGTATCATTTGGTTAAGTCTAACTCTTTTAATTGGGTTAATGTTATTTTTCTGATTAAATTATGCTAAACTAAATATTTTCATTTTTTAATGAATATAGGAAATGGTTATAAATGTTTTTATGTTAAACAAGTTTAAACTCATTAATCAATGCATGTTAATGGTATTTTCAAATAAATGTTTTAAGTATTGCAAATCAAAGGAGTTCAAATGAATTATCGACAAATTCCCTTACTTAGTTCCGTTTGAGTAATTCTAATCAAGGTTATATTATGACACTTTGGAGTTATAAAATTGGAGGTGATTTAAGCAAGTATCATTTGGTTAAGGATAATTCCTAATTATGGGTTATGTTGCTATAACTTTGAGGTTACGAATGACGGTTCTTGGAGGCTAAGTTATGACGATATTTAAGGAGTAAGAAAAGGAATAGTGTATGAGGTAACCTTTCATGTCTAGCAATTATGCATGCTCGTATACGTTATGTGCAATGATATGCTCGAATGTATGGATATGACTTTGTGATGATATGACTATGTGATGCTATGACTCGATGAATGCTCATGAATGTTATGAATAGTCATGTTTATGAAGTATGGCTATATGAATTATGGATCTATTATGATTTATGGGTGTTGTTCGGAAATATGAATATATGCAAATTTGTAAAAGTGGATGGTTCTGCTGGCCTGACATTATGAAATGAACTGGCTAATGGGCAAGTTACAGGTAGAGCAATTCTGTCTACAATATACGAACGAACACGGTCCAAAAGGGTTATATGATAATGTTAATGCTATGTCTAAAACTTGTACTTGCCAATGAACTAAGCTCTCGCAAATGGTCCTTGTCAGCAGGCTATCCAATGATGATGTTTTTGATAGTATTTCCGAACAAGTACTAATACGATGTGATGTTTGCCTGTACATGAAAACGTTTACGAACTAAAACTGTTTTTACAGGTTGGAGTGAAGTTACTGAGTTTTCAACTCATTTTAGGTTATTTTCTGTGTTTTCCCTTTTCCCTATTTTATAAAATTATTCAGGTATTATGAAGATAGCGTAGGATCAGTTATGTCAAGGATGCTCCGGAAAGATTAAGTTGAAGTAACTCTGTATATATTTGGGATATTTAGAATACTCTGTATTTAAGGGTAATAATTATTGCTCCAAGGTGATCATTTGTATGTTTAAGAGGCCATTTTAGGCTATTACTTTATTAGTAGGCCATAACCCACAGGTTTAAGTTATGCTTCCGCTGACGATTAAGGTTATGTATTTTCCGGGGCGTTACAGACTCCCATTACCTCATCAATTAAACGAGTTTTCAGCACTAGAGAATCCGACGAAGGACCTCTAGGCATGCCACCCTTCCTTCCACCTCCAGACTTCCTTGCCATGGCTATGGCTCACATTAGCAATGTGCGCCGAGAGAAAACTTTGGAGGGAAAAAAGAGGAGAAAACTTTTCTTGCTCAGGTTTCTATGAAAGCCCAATAACACAAAGTAAACTTATACTATTTGAGAACCTTCTATTTTCTTTTAGTTTGGAGATGTAGAGTTGTATGTCATCAGCAATCAATTGATTCAATTCCCTTCTTCTACTGGGGAACTTTAACTTCATAATTCATATGACCATAGCAATTCTCAACTCAACCTAGGAACTTTGTATTTTTTTTCTCTTGAAGCATTCTACACTCTACAACCCCTTCATCTTCTTCATATCATTCATTTCGGTATAAATATATACTACTTCTCAATTCACTAAAATTACTCACACAATTTGCTCCATCCTTAACCTCATTCACAAACCTACAGACACAATGTCTTGTACAAACAACAATGAAAGAAGAGAATCACATAGACCAATCAACTATATTACCACACCTCTATGGAAGTATACACATATTGTACAAGATAGTATCGATGGAGGTAAAAACAAAATGTGGACTTGCAACTTTTGCAACAAATCAGTCAAAAGTTCATACTCAAGTGGAAGGCCCATTTGCTTCGTGTTCGAAGGAAAGGGGTTGGTATTTGTGAAAAGGTCCATGATGATATTTTTGAAGAAATAAGGCGTAAAGAGGACCAAGCTGAGCAGAATAAACTAATTGCCGCTATTGAGGCACATCAAAGGTCAATATATGTTTCTATTCCTCCAGATTCTGATTTGAAGCAACCAAAAAAAAAGAAAAGGTAATCAACCTCCTGGAAATGCTATTATAAAAGCCTTTAAAGCAAAAGATGGGGATGATCTTGATAAACTATGTGCTAGGATTTTTTATTCAGCTGCTATCCCATTCAATTCTGGAAGAAACCCTTATTACATTATGAGTTTTTGCACGAGTTTGGCCAATAGCAAACTTGATGGGTACTTATAACCGACTAAGAACTACCTTGCTTGCTCAAGACGATGATTCGATGGGTCCATTTGGTTGATGGAAAATGATCTTTCATGGAAAATATTTTTCGGTGGAAAACACAAATGAATAAGTCAAGAAGGTATTGGAGATGATGGAAATGAGAGAGTGGAGGAAAATGATTTTCCTTCAAATTTTGGAGGAAAATGTTTGCAAAGGGATGGAAAACCTGTTTCCACTCCTTTTTAATCCCTTGTTGAACCAAACAACGGAAGATGGAAAAAATAAAACATCAAAAAGTCTTGAAACACATACTTTTATTTTAAAGTTATTCTTGCTCAAGTTTAGTTCACGAACAAATTACTTAGAACTGTAAGTGTTGCATTTGAAATCCACGAAAAAAGAAGATTTGGGATCCCCCGGGCGGGTTATTTAATAATCCAGGCGGGTGGCTCATATTCCTCACTCACTGCCACGTTTGTTGTGTGTTACCCGGTCGGGCTTAAATAGTGCCCGGGCGGGCATGAACAGTAATTTCAGTTTTCGTTATTTTTGGTAATTTTTTCCCTTTTTTGAGATATTTCCTAAATTAATTGACGGCTATTGCTCATATCAATTTAAGGTTTTCTTGAGGTTATTAGGGTTCTATATGTCCTATAAAAGGACCCTATTGAGTGGCTAAAACATGTAAGCCTTTTGTAAGACTCCTTGTAATCCTCTAAGGATCTCCATTGAAGATTATATAGAAAATATCTCGAATCCCCCACCTGTGGACTAGGTCACATTGATTGAACCCCTTAAATCCTTGTGTCTTTTGTTCATCTTCTTCATTGATTTCTCCCTTATATTTTATTCTTGACTATTGTTCCTCATTAAATCAAACAAAACACCGTCCTAATACTTAACAATTGGTATCAAGAGCTAGGTTTTAGGGTGTTCATAGAAAGTTTGACTTATTTTTTATCATGTCAACAATGAAATTCGATATTGAGAAGTTTGATAGGCAAGTGAATTTTGGCCTATGGAAATTGAAGATGAAAGCCATCTTAGTTAAAGGTGCTTGTCACAAGGCTCTTGACGGTGTGTCCAAGACGCTCGCGACTATTTCCGTACAGAAGTGGGAGGATATGGATTTGAGGTTATATCTACAATTCAACCGTCTCTCTCTAATGAAGTTTTGAGAGAAGTTGGTATGGAGACTACTGCAGCATGTTTATGGTTAAAGTTGGAGTCATTTTATATGACTAAAAGTGTCACCAATCGTCTACTACTTAAAAGCGGACTTCAAGATTTTCGCTTAGAAGAAGGTAAACCGCTCGAGTCTCATTTAGACGAGTTTTTTTCTATAATTATAGATTTGCAAAATATTGATGTTAAGATCGATAATGAGGATATGGCTATTAGGTTTTTATGTTCTTCACCGCCTTCTTATAAGCATTTTAGTGAGACCCTATTATATGGTATAAATGATTTGAGTTTGGATGATATTAGGGATGCCTTAATTCAAAGAGATTTAATTGCCAATAAGTTAATTGCTAAATCTAGTGGTACATCTCAAGCGATGCTTTATTGGTTAGTGGTGGTAATAATAACAAAGGAATATTTTGTAACTATTGTCGTGTAAAGGGGCATATCAAATGCGAGTGTTGGAAGTTGAAGAATAAAAATGGTGGTAAATTAGATGATGGGGAGCCCGCCCTTCGCAAACTTCGTTGACACTAGTTTTGATGTTGAAAATACATTTTAAAGTTACAAAATTTTTGGAATTTGCGTTTTCTACGATCTCTTTATGACGGGTGTCTTTGAGATTGTTGTTAAAGCGAGAAATCGTGTTGATTATTTTATTTTTGGAGTCTAAGTTAGACTTTTTTTTTGTAATAAATTGCAATCTTGGATATTGCATTAGAAGATTATTTCTAGTTATGCTATTTCTTATCTCAATTTGGTGCTTTTATGATTTGTTAAAGTACAGTTGCAATTTAGAAATTTTGATGTAATTTTTAATTTCTAGAATTGTTTATAGTTTGGTTTTTTTGAGATGAAGAAGTGTTTGAAGAGAGTTGGGCCAATTCAGATAATGAATGCTTGAGCTTTGTGGCATTATTATTCTCTCAATCTAGGCCATGTTGATGGTTCAAGTTTTCAGAGTTTTGTGTTCGGCAACGCACCAGTTCACAATTAAAGAAGTTTCCATTTTGATTATCTAAAGGTAGTAGGCATATGGTATTTTAATTGTGGTGGAGGATTCACATTAGTTATTTTCGGGTGAGCATTACTTCATGGTATTTGGTTTCGTGGATTTCAAGTCAAGGAGGAGAATTGTCAATGTTGCCTTTGAAATCGATGAAAAAGAAGATTTGGGATCCCCATGGCGGGCTATTTAGTATCCCGAGCGAGTGGCTCATATCCTTACTCACTGCCTCGTTTTTGGTGTGTTGCCCGGGTGGGCGTGAACAATAATTTCAGTTTTCGTTGTTTTTGGCCATTTTTCCGTTTTTTGAGATATTTCTTAAATTAATTGACGGCTATTGCTCATATTAATTTAGTGTTTTCTTGAGATTATTAGGGTTTTATATGTCCTATAAAAAGACCCTATTGGGTGGTTAAAACCTCTAAGTCTTTTGTAACACTCCTTATAATCCTCTAAGTTTCTCCATTGATGATTATAGAAAAGCTCCCCCACCTATGGACTAGGTCACATTGAACCACGTAAGTCCTTGTGTCTTTTATTCATCTTCTTCATTGCGGTATCCCTTATATTTTATTCTTGACTATTGTTCCGCATTAAATCAAATACAACACCGTCCTAATACCAGGGGCGGATCTAGCGTGGGTTCAGTGGGTTCAACTGAACCCACAAAATTTGGGGGAAAAAACAAGCTGGAAAACCGAAAAAAATCGAAAATAAAAACATAATAAATAAAACCCGCATGCATTTTATTAACTTGGAGAGGTCTTGGCTCAGCGGTACCCATGTATTGGGCTGAAGCTTATCCTTTGCAGGTCGTGGGTTCGAGTACCCAGGCAATCAATTTTATTGTTTGATTTTTTTCCCTTCATTTTTACCTCTGTGCTGCGTTTATCCAACTTTTGCTGCCACTTTTCAATTTCTTTTAATGCATTTTTTTGGTAGTTAGTTTTATAAATGGACTTGATACTTTTTGGATTGGATAGTGTACTTCATAAATTAATTTCAAGTTATATAATCTAGCTGTATAAATTGAATTGATACTTCCTACTTGGAAAGTTGGATTGGATAGTGAACATGATAAATTATTATAATTCAATTATTCATGATTTGTAATTTATGTGGTTTTAGTTATTTGTTGTTACTGAAATGAGGCACAATATGAAATTTAGAAATGATATTCTCCTTATTTTCATAATTATTGGTTGTAATTTGAATTTATGTAATGAGTTTTTTAATCAATTTATTTTGATCTTTTTTTAACGACTCCGAACCCACGTGGGTGAAATCCAGATCCGCCACCGCCTAATACTTAACAAGAACTCGATATGATAAAATATATCAACACATTAAATATAACATATAAGAGTTTTCATGAACTGTAATAAGGAATGCGAAGGGACTAAGATTTAAAAATTATCTTGGCTTGGTTTGAATACCAAAGAAGTTTAAAAATTATCTTGGCTTGGTTTAAAAATTATCTTGGCTTGGTTTGAATACCAAAGAAGTTTAAATCATCTAAAAAAGTTATGTAAAAAGGACTATGGAATGTGTGTTCTTCATTGTGCAAAGAAATATCTATGTATAATAAAAACCAGAAAGATATCAAATATGAAGATATACAAATGGTAGAATCCTAGCACACGTATAAAGAAACCAATAGTGTAAAATATTATTTTATGAAGGTACAAAAGGGATGATAGAATTTAATCCCAAAATACAAAACTGTAATAGTATTATAAAAAAGGAAAAATTGACAAGGATGCCTCAACTTTGGGTGATAATTTTTAAAAGGTCTGAACTATTGATTAACCTGTATAGGTCCCAACTTTAGAGGGTCTTAACTTTTAGCGGGCATTAGTGACTTGAAACTGGCTTAATAGGTCATCATTTGTAAAACTTGGGTCACACCAGAAGGGTTAATTGAGGGAGGGATGTAGAAACTAGGTGAGATTTTTTAAAAAAATCGTCAGTTTTAAGTCACCGATGCCCGCTAAAAGTTAAGACCTCCTAAAGTTGGGAGTTAATTAATAGTTCGAACCTTTTAAAAATTATCACCCAAAGTTGAGACCTCTGTTGTCAATTTTTCCTATAAAAAAAATTATCTTACTCATTTTCAATCAATTTACGTGAGTAGCTCTTGATAATACGACATATTTACCTCATACGAGTATGGCAGATATGATGTACGATGTATAAGGATAGAACTTTATCCAACCAAACAAAACAATCTTAATTAATACTACCTCCGTTTCTTAATACAAGAACTAAGGGTGTGGAGAGACTAGAGAGAGTGTTGTGAGTGCTTTAATTCTTATCCTTACTATTATGAAAACCGATTAGATAAGGATATGATAAAGGAAATCTTAACAAATTTTAATCGTATGATGAAAATTTATCCTATTCTACCGTTATCTTTTTTCTTTTTAAAGAGAATTCTACCTTATATATCTCTTTTATGATTATCAAGCAATAATAATATATTCCTAAAGCGGTTAAGAAAGCGAGGGCTAGTAGGATTAGGATTTGTTAACAAACCACAAATCCTGTATAAAATACTTATAAAGCCCAACGAAGGAGAAGACCTTATATTTCACGAGAAACCTAGTAAAAGAAAAGGCAGCATTGAGATTGAGATTGAGATTGAGATTGAGATGGCAACTCCAGTGATGGAGTTGAGGTTATTGTCGGGGGATAAGCTAGAAGCACCAGTTTGGTGGCGAATATTGAGCCTTGGGAGGAAGCTGCATACCTACGCCAAAGTGCAGATATTGGGACGATGGGGTGATCGATGCCAAGTAAATCCGTCAACAGCGATCGACAAAGTAGGCGAAAACAACCCTGAGTGGAACCACAGCTTCTTGTTCACAGGGGTGGATAGCAGGGTGAAAGTAGACGAAAGCAGATACCGTGTTTCCATAAAAATCTATGCTGCTGCTACAGGGTTGATGCGCAGAGATCAGCTCATTGGTGAGACCTCATTCTATATGCACAAAGTCCTCTATGAGGAAGGACCAGACCCTGTTAAGTACAATCTAGATAAGGGTACTGGTGGGATATGGTTAAGGCCTAAGGGCTCAACTCATGAATTACCGTTGCACACCCTCTGCATCAAATTCAACATACAGCGTCACGGAATTAACTCGACCATCATATCATGAATATTGCCGGCAGCGCAAATCTTCCTACCCTCGCGAGCAAAGGAAAGATTCATTTGCATACCCAAATTCAACGGTTGACTCTAATTTTTTAGCATTTAATATTATGTATAACGGCTATTAATGAAAATAAGTATTAACAATGATTATTTTATAGAATATGTTTTTATCATCAATACTCAATAGTAGAGATTATATATGCATTATTCATTATGCAATGCGACTATAGAAGGCCTAAGAGTGTCTATGTATTTGCGCACAATTTGGTTGAGTAATAATATTTTTCCTTTTTCCTCTCAAAAAAGATTATACTTTTCTATATGCAATGCCTGTGTGCTTTGTTTTGAGGCAATAAATTTGGGTTCATAATTTCAATTGAATTTGATATATATTAGAAACGTGCACCATTACAATTTACCTTTTATTAATTATTACTTCATTACTACCGCCAACTACTATAATTCAACCAAAAATTCTCTCTTAGATTTTGTTCAATAGTGTTTCTACAGGTTTATACTTTGTTCAGTTTGTCAGTAATCAGTCAAATTTTTACCTAGTAAAATCTTGATAAGCATTCAAAAACTAATATAAATGCACAAATAACTTCACAAAACCCTTGTAGAAGAGTAAAAAATGAGCACAAGTACGAGCACAAAGAAGCTGAAAACAGTCACCAAACATTTACAGCTAAAAAGAAAACGTATGTCGAAAATTTCAATTAATGAATAATAATACAACAAACGCCTTCTAGAAGCATTCTACGCTCCTATATACTTGGCATATTTCATACTGTGGAATTACAAACCAGAGAACTGACACCAAACCCGAAAAATAAAATACAAAACTTTACTTCTCTTCAAATCAATTTCAGAGAAAACAGGCAGGTGACAGTAAACTATTACCTAAGGTTGCAGCTGAAACCAATCTTGTACAAGGATGAACTAACAATATATACAAACTGCCACATACTTAAGAAGGTGAAGATACACCAACAACAAGGAAGAATCTCCAGAATCAACGAACAAGAGGAGATTGCCGGTGAGAGGACAGTGGGGATGCCGAAGGTGTCAAACGCATGGGAGAATGATTGCTTCTCATTGGAGAACGCATGGGGCTCGAAATGTTTTTATAGCTTTTATTTGTGTTTTTTAGGTCTTGCAGCTTCTCAAGTTCCTCTAAGACCTCCGACATTTTAGGCCTTGACCTTGGTTCGGGAGTAAGGCACTGTATAGCAAGTGTAGCAACTGTAAAAGCAGCTTTTTGGGGATACTGGCCTTCCAATTTGGTATCCATAATTCTGAATAGCTTTCTCCGATCACCCAAATATGGTTTTGCCCAATCCACAAGACTTTGCTCTACACCAACTCTTGATTTGTCAAGTGCACGCCGGCCGGTCAATAGTTCAAGTAAGACAACCCCGTAACTGTAGACATCACTCTTTGCTGAAAGGCGGCCTGGTGAAAGAAGCTAGAATTTTAGTGTTCGAAAAGGCAATCAATATGAAGAGTTGAATGTGAAGGTTCTAACCACGAACTTAATTAATGGAAAGATAACTTTAGCAATCCAGAGAGGACGAGAAGCAAATATAACAAAGAAGATGATGACGCAATTGAAAACACCCTATCTCATTTGGGAGCTCTCAAAGAGGAAGGAGCGGGTGGGAAGATCACAAAACTAACAACAGCTCAAAATATGCAATTTTGTAGATGAAGTAATCATGGCATAAATAACATGCTAATTTTAAAAGAAAGATACAAAGCAAAATTCGTAATGTGAAGAAAAATCGAGGCAGCTAACTAAGAGATATATTACAGATATGACAGTAAAGAAGAATAAGAGAAAATGAGTGGGAGAAGAGAGATTGAAAATTGAACACCAAAAAGAAGGGAGCAGCACAAATTTGAAAAAAGAAGGAATTTGCATTAAAAAACGACTCCTATAATCCAAAATACTGCAAAGTAGCTAAGAGTTTTATTTATAATCAACTAGAAAAGGGGATCATATTTAAAATAAGCACTTGACAATTCGACGGCAATCAAACACTTCTATTCAATGAAAAAAAAATCAATGCTTGAAAAACGTAAGTGATTGAAACTTGAAAGAAAAAGCTGAAAAATGGTTTTGTGCAAAGTGGAATAAATTAGGAGTGGTCTTGATGAAATTATTGCAGATAAAAATTTAGGCAACAACGAAAAACCATTTTGAGATCTTATAGTCACTTGTCCCACATTACCTGTAGCTACATACTCTGGTGCTGCATAGCCCTGAGTGCCCATGACCTGAGTTGATACATGAGTACGATCTCCTGTGGGCCCTGCCTTTGCCAAACCAAAATCGGATAGCTTGGCATTAAACTCCTGAAAGTATGACAACAAATATTAGAAAACTGCTTGATAATGGAGGAAGGAACACAATAATATGATGCTAGAGTCTGAACATACTGCATCAAGCAAGATATTTGAAGCCTTGAAATCACGATAGATGACTTGTGATTCAGCATCATGAAGGAAAGACAGTCCTTTAGCAGCACCTATAGCCACTTTAATCCTTGTTGCCCATGAGACTGGTTGTGGTCCCCCTGAAAGAAATTGTTTTTCATCAAATCACCGAGACTTCAAAAATCAAAATAGCAAATATTGAACTGCAATGTAGATGGCAACACAATTTGATGAATGCAGCTGATTTCCAGAGCCAACAGCAACATGAAGAGACTCTTTGCCAATAACCACAAGACTCGATGGCAGAACAAGCTTGGGAGGAGTTCGGTCATTTGCACAGTTGCCCCCACTTGATTGTGAAATGTTTGAATATTTTCATAATAAATTTGGAATATTTGAATATATTGCTTTTAAAAATTGGCTAATTGCAATCCCACTACAAATTTCCAACTTTTTTTGCCCCCAATAACTAATTTTTCTTGGATCCGCTAGTGCACAGGACCAACATAAACAGAGGCTCAAAAGACTGATAAAAAAGATGAAAACCACTAAAAAAAAAAATGGTATAAAATTGATCTTAGTTGCAATGATCAATGGTCATATCTCAAAATACGCACATGCAATTCAACACAAAGCAAACAGTAAAAGCACAACACGCATAAATAGTAAAATCCAAATTGCTGTAAGGCCTGTAAAATAATTACACATACACATGAAGTTACAATGATCTTCAGGTGTTTTACCAAAGACATTTTTTTCTTGAAAGCATAAGTGCAGTCATAGAACAAGAAACTGTCACCAAAATTAAGCTACTTACGTCTGAACAAGTGATTCTCTAGGCTCCCCTTGGGCAAAAACTCATATACCAGTAGCCGATGGTCACCATCAAGACAGTATCCGATAAGTTTCACTAGATTAGGATGGTGTAGTTGGCCAAGATAGTTTACTTCTGTCTGCAGGAAGTACAAAAAATAAACATAAGCTATAAGGAAGCAATAGAAGTTCCATTGAGAATTAAATAAATAGAACAGGTGGAAAAACGTACCAACCACTCCTTATGGCCCTGGAAACCTTCAGGTTTAAGCTTCTTGACAGCAACAACCATCCCGGATCCAGGTCTTGAAGGAGAGAGAGTCTGCTCATCTATCCACCCCTTGAAAACATAACCAAAACCGCCTTCTCCAATAAGGCTGTCAGGACGGAAATTTTTCGTGGCAGTCTTAAGGTCATTGAAGGAGAAGGCTTTTAAACCAGAAGAAGACAATATTTCATCTTCAGATCTTGGATTAGGAAGACTTTGATTGCTGCTTTTGACACTTGGTGCTGAGACAATCGGACTAGACAGGTTCGAGGAGTGGCTTATCCTCCCAACACTGGCGACTTTTGAGGCTCCTGTGGCTGATAACAGCGAGCTTCTAACATCAAAAGTTGAACCAGAAAGGGGGGAATAGGGGAGAGAAGCAAATATAATATATATCCACCATTTCTAAAGACAAATACTCCCTCTATCCAAAAATGCCCGTCACATATGTTATTTTGGGGATGTCCAGAAAAAGTTTAAGTTTTCCACGATAACAATGTATTAAGATTCGGTTTACCATGAGACACCCTTTTTGCAACAAGTGATAGATAGAGGGTAAGCGGGACGCCGAGAATCCACAAAGTGAATGACTAATATCAAATAAAGTTGCACTAGATAGTCACGGAACTCAAAGATCAATAATAGGAAAGCACAAACTCTTGATTAGAGGCTAGGTACAATAATGGAGAATGACCCTTGGAAACTAAACTCCTGAATGAAGATCGGGTAACACCGCAACATACAAAACATAGCCTCGAAGCTTTCTAGTAAACTAAGCTATCTGAGAATGTGTCCCCTTGAGAAACAGAACACAGCTAAAATATTCTTAGCAAATCAGTTTTGTAAGTTTTGCCTTTAGTTGCTGAATTTTATCAGTGGTTTGCGGCCATTAATTGCAGTAACATAAGGACAATTATGCAGCCATAAATCACAAAGTTAGGTAGAAAGCAATGTCACATTACCAGACTTAAAGCAAGGAATTGCTCTTAAATAAATAATTACAAGACGGATTTTGAGCTTAATATTAGTGCGTATCCACTATCCAGCTCTGCAACAGTAACCAGTATATATCTCAACTTACTCACCACAATCTTGTGGTAACTCAATGCATTTAAACTCTAAACCAGAAAACAGACTGATTACACCTTCTCCACAGACACTAGACATCAGAAACAGCATGGCAGAAGTATCGTCTATGCAGTTACCAATTATATATCATCATTGGCCTTGTTTGATAAATGGCTTTTAGTCAACTTTTTGATTGGTTTTAGGCTAAAAACTTGTTAATGAGGTCATATAGCCAAAAAGTATATCTGGTAATTCAATTGGCTGAGAAGCCAAAATTTCAGTATTTGATGAGCTTATTGGTCATATTTTCAACAAAGAATAAAAATTTAGTCATTTCCATATTATTTAATTAACTAACAACCACACCAGTTATGCTAACAAAAAGGTCAAACCAGCCAACAGTTTCACTGCCAAGCAACGTATTTGTCTACATTGCCTCTAAGGCAACAATAAACATTCACTATCAAGATTACTTCCTTCGACCCCAGCAATGATTATACAGCGTTGATGCCAAACTCAATGCAAGTAAATGAATCAGGATACAATAATAAAAGATTGTGCTTTAATTTGACGAGCCTTACTTATAAGTTTTATTACGATACATATAATAGGTGTCAAAGACTTATGATTAGCTTTATACTATTATGAGCGGTACTAGTATAAACAGGATAGAATTAAAAAAAAAGTGCTTACTTTTGAGTACATCATTTTGACAAACTTTTACATCGCTACATTTCTTGGACACTCAATGGAAATATTATACAACCTATTTCGTTATCATTCCGTTAATCTCATAAAGTTGACTAAATGGTTTGAGTTCAAATGAGATATTGAAATCAATACTCCAAAGATTCAAATAACTAAGATTTGATTTATTTGAACTTCAATAAATAAAACAAATTGTCAACAAGTCCGAAAACAATCTCCACCCTCAGAAGTCAGAAGTATCATACATTTTTTCAAAAGACTCTCACAGATGATTCATGATTCAGGATTCACCATGACTTTACCACTTTGATGAAGCCTGAAGGATGAAACTATACTAAGAAAGACGAGAACTTCATAGAAACATCAAACGCAAAAGAACAGAAAATTTCATGAGGGATTGAGTAAATTTCAAAAAAGATCAGGAAGCTACAAAATTACTGAATCTGGATAATTCAATTTTATCCTTAAAAATTTAGCTACCACAAATTTACCAATCAAAACTCAAACATGTTAATTCCCCAAAACAAAATTTTAAATAAAAACTTCAAACATGTCAACCAAAAGATCCCAAATCAAGAATTAGGAAAAGACCCAAAATAACCCAAGCAATAATATGCAAAACCCATATAATATTAACATCATAAACAGATTTAACATATAAAGTAACCCAAGATTCTAAATTTAAACAAATACCCATAACTAGAAATGTAATAAATAGCACAAAAATTAGCAAAAATACCAGAAGTAGGGTGAGAGTTGTAAGAATCCACTTGTGCAGAAGAACCGAAGCAATTTCCCATCTGAGTTTCAATCAGAGGAATCTACCACAAAATCACAGAGCTTCTAAAACAAGAAACTTTTTTTTTAAGATAAAAAATTAAAAAATTAAGTGTGGAAGGAATTAAGTAAGAAGCTAAAATAAGAAAGGATAATACTAAATTCTCTCTCCTCCTAATTCTCACATGGGGATTTGACAAGCTTCTAGGAAAGAGAAGAAGGAAGCAAAACAGAGAAATTCATAGATTAAAATAACACAAATTGCAAATGATTAAGAAAAGAAGAAAAGTCCTGAAAAAAGGATGGCAGGAAGTCGCACAGCAACTCTCCTCAATCTAAAAAGTCTTGCTACTATTTTTCTTTGTATGAACTTTAGAGGAATTTTTTCCTTCAATAATGCTAAAATGGGTATTAATTCCCGAAATGCGACGAAGCTCAAATTACTCTCTGCATCGTCCACGTAGGACGGCACGCGAGAATTTTATTTTTTTAACAAAACCGCTACTCCAATTAGCGGTTTATAAGTTGACCGCTACTTCAAATAAAGCTATATTACGTCCCCAAGATAAGCTTATAAGCGCATGCATATAAACCGCTACTCGTAGCTTTGGCTTATTACTTTAACTTAACAGACGCAAGAAAGAAGGGGAAAGCAAGAAAGAAGGGGAAACCGCTACTTTGAGTAGCGGTTTTGCCTAGTAAACCGCTACTCTGAGTATACTCCCAGTAGCGGTTTTACCTCGTATACCCTTTTTCAAATAACTTAAAGTTAACCGCTACTCTGAGTAGTGGTTTGCTTTGTCGAAAATAAATTTTCTCGCGTGCCGTCCTACGTCTGCGTGCACTGCACTTAATTAATTTCAACTTTTGCGATATTTCTTAATTAAAACCCATTTTAGCATTATTGAAGGAAAAAATTCAACTTTAGAGTGATAATTGTATTTGTTGGTGTTTTGACATTCTATGTGTTCACACGGGCATCCACACGGGATATGTTTATTTTTAGCAGATTAGATGAGATTAGGTGCTTCCGTGTGTACCACTTCTTCATTTTTGGAAGGATGCTTCGTTAGGTCCAGAGGTCCTAGACATTTGGTACGTCATAGTAGTCAATTGACTCAATTGTCAATTCCATACCAATATAGCATAAGTTGGTTATTAGAATTTAGAGGAGGCCTGCTTAGTGCTTACCTCAAAGGCGAGTAGTGATAAAACCCTCATTGTGAGTGGCCAGTTTGTCCACTCACATGAATAAATATAGGTTGATTTAATAATAACAAGTGTATGAAATGCAAAAACAAGAGTTGGTTTTTCAATAATCAGTATCTTGAACACACAAATAGGGGTTCTTATAGACAACCAATTGTACTTTTGGGGACAAAAGCTGAATGAGATACACAAATTGATGCAAATTTTTACTTTTTTTGGCAGAGATCACATGTTTAACTGGGACAATATGGTCATTTCAGCATATCTACATACACAAATAGGGGTTAGTTTAGCAATAACAAGTGTATCAAACACATTAACAACGGTTGATTTATCAATAATCAATGTTTTGAACACACAAACATAAGTTTTTATAAATAAGCAATTGTGCTTTTTTGGGACAAAAGCGGAACGAGACACAAATCGATGTAAATTTTTACTTTTTGACAGAGATCACATGTTAACTTTTTGACAAAAAGTTGCCTTTTTATATATTTATTTAATCATAAAGTTTTTTTTACATAAAAGTAACTTTTTGACAAAAAATAAAAAAAATATATTGTGAGTGGGCACTGCTGGCCGCTCACAATGAACGTTTTATCATTCCTCCCCCAAAGGCCAACTTTTGTAATTTTCTTCCCTTCCTGAGCGAGGGCGAGGGGATATATATATATATATAAGACGTGATGACAGTGGCGGAGCTATATTGTGTCAAGTGGGGTCCCTTGACACCCCCTTGAAAATGAAAAAAAAAATTCATATAAAATTTGGGATTTTTCATTTTTTTTTTCTTAAAAAGTTGGACCGGTTGACCCCAATAAATTCATCAAATGTTTTTAAATCCACTGAATATTATTTCTAGATATGTCACTGTGTAATGGTAGGGGGTGAAAGTTCGGTGTACGGTTTGGACTTGGGCCTAATCCAATCCAATCCGAACAAAATTTGGATTTCAATTTTCTAATTCGAATCCAAACCAATTAGAGTTTGAATACGATCCAATCCAATCTGAATTTTCAAACTCTAGATTGGATCCGATCTGAAAATCCAATTTTTAAAACTCTTTTTTTTATGAAATAAATTAGGCGTGACAAGCCGACAATAGCGGCCCAATAGATTTACAAATTCATAATTCATTACAAGCCCCATAGTCCATTAATAAACTAATAACAAAATCATAGGCTATAATTCATTACAACAGAACGTAACATATCTATACATGAGGTTAGTCCAACAACACAGAATACAACAGGTTCAGTTCAACAACAAATAATACAACAACAGCACTTAAGCACTAGGCTTTTTCTTTAAATAAATCAGTTAAGCACTTAAGCCCAATCCATAATACATAATACAAGGCATATTATTATTCGGTTATGTTGGATTTTCGGATTCAATTACCCTCAATCCAATCCGATCCGAAAATCCAAATTTTTGAAAAATCTCAATTCGAATCGAAAGCGAACACAGTTCGAATCCGATCCGAATTACTAATTCGGATTGGACTGGATTGGATTTCGGTTTTTATTCCAATAACTTTCACCCCTACGGAATGGTTAGATTGTATGAGATTTTGCGTTCAGCGTTTTGGTTTAAGGAATATTATATGACACTTAAGTAATGATAATGATATACATCCAATAGTGAAAAAAAGCCCATCTGATGCGGTCAAAACCGGGTTTACTGCTGCGGTTTTGGGCCGCATCAGGTGGGCTCGCAGCCGATATCAATTATTTACTGATCCGGTCCTAAACCGGATCAATAAATGCTTTTCTGATCCGGTTTTCCTAAAAAACCGGATCAGAAAATGTACTTGACGCCAATTTGGTGTATGCAAAGCACACAATCTGATCCGGTTATTTAGGAAAACCGGATCAGATTGTTATATATATATATATATATATATATATATATATATATATGAAGCTTATATTTAAACCTGTTATAATTGGAAAAAAGTATCACGCACGCGTCGTATACAAGTCAAAATGATATTATATATATATATAATATTTTGAGAATGTACTACAAATAAAGTTGAAATAAGTACTAAAATCAAAAATAAATATTTGGACCTATATAAGTAGCTAGTAACATAATAAGAACATAAAAACTCAAAGCCGCGACATCATCTTCACATGCAAAAGTCGGTAAGGTAGCGTGCTAGCAAATCCCGAACCTCGTCTATCTCGGTCGTGGTGAAACAACCATCCCTTGGTTTGCCATCGAGGAATACCTTATAAAACAAACATAAGGAAACACACATATATGACTTTGACTCTAAAGAGATTGAGGAAATAATATAATGTAAGAAATTAAGGAAATCGAGCTTAAAATGTAAAAATCGGCAAAAAATGACAATCATTTACCCATAATGGGTTTCACAGCATGTGAGTGGACTTTAGTTGACTTTAATACTTACATATATACTTATTAGAACTATATATGAGCTTAAAATGAGAGTAAGTGCGGGAGATTAAGGAAAGTTGAGCTAAGAAGACCAAAATCGGGCCAAAATGACATTCATTTACCCAAAATGGGTTTCAAAAGCATATGTGATACGCCCAAGTTATACGTAGTATTTACGTTATTTTGGGTGCACTTTGCTAAGGGTTTGATTGTAATTGTTAACATTCGTGTTTTATTTAACCCTTAGCGGAAGTTCGGAGTTTTGCGAGATAAGTTGTGTTAATGTCATGTATTCCGAGCTTTCAAGGTGAAATGCATTTGAGCCGAGCAAGCCAAGCATCACCGCAAGCCCAAGCATCACCGCAAGCTAAGCATCACCGCAAGCATAGCAAGTCCTTCGAGCAGCCATCGCATGCCCAGCACAGCAGCACCAAGCATCGCACGCCTGCCCAGCAGCAGCAGCTCGCGACCCGCGAGCCCTGTCGCGACTCGCGACACCTTTGCCCAGCCATTTTGTGCGGGAAGGCAGTGTACTCTTCGCGACTCGCGATCAGTAGCACGACTCGCGACGCTTAAGTCGGTTTGGGGCCACGTTTTGTGCGGGGTTTAAAAGCCTCCTAAAACCTAATGAAAAGTGGAGACAAAGGAGAACGAAGAGGAGAGCAAAAATGTAGGGGTTGGAGCAGCAAGTTTGAAGAGAGAGAGGATACTCCTCTCTTCATCTTTCCTTCTTCATGCTCCTCTTTCCATCATTCCTTCTTCATTCCTCTTTGTTCTTCATTTCCTAGTTTTAGTTTTCATTTCTTAGTTTAGTTTTTAGGGATTTCAACTATGGATTTGGTTTTTGCTATCGGATTGTAGCTTGAACTGTTCTTGAACGAGATTAACATGAAGCTTCAACCGTTATTGTGAGATATTTCCTCTCTATCTATTTTCCTTGATTATGGTTCAATTTCTATGCTTGTGATTTATGATTATTGCATAATTATGCTAGGAACGTTACTAGTTTGATTGTGTAATTAATCTAATGCTAGATTTAAGAATAGAATCGGATTGTTTTATTCTTTTATCAATTTGTAGCAAACTAGGGAGTAACTTAGATGCAGATCGTCTTGGTTATTTCTTAGGGAAATTGAATCAACTGTTGAATGTTTATCGCGTGTATGACATTAGCAGGTCTATTGGTTCTCAGTGTTTATTGCTGCTATTGGATTGAACTTAGACGCTGATCGGACTAGGTTATCCTTTAGTTAGGGTTTTATAGTCACGCTGATCGTGCTATTCAACTAAGAATAAGGAGAATACGAGATTAATTCTCGACAATAGATAATCATGAAAATAATTAGAGTTGAGGTTCAATGATCGATAATGAATTGAAGTGGATGTTAATCGGATTCAAGATCTTCCCATGTTGATTTCTCATTTTGTTTATATGCTAGTTAGTTGTAGTTTATTTATAATCTATTTGAAACCCCCTTCTTATTAGGTTTCTCGGCCCTTAGCTTAATCTAGGTATTGAATCCCGCTAAGTATTAAACTCGTCCCTGTTTCCCTGTGGATACGACCCCTACTTCCATTATACTTGCTTAGTGTGCATGAGAGTAGGAGAAATTTTATCTTTGGCCGGGTGCTCTCGCGACAAAATCGCCCGCCAATATGAGTGGAATTTACTTGAATCTAATGGTTATACATGTTGTTATTAGAACTATACATGTCCTAACATGTGGCTACATGTAAGAAAATAAGTAAAATGAGCTTAAAAGGCCAAAATCGTCCCATACTTGGCATTCATTTACCCAAATTGGGTTTCAAAGCATGAAAAATGATTTTGCTTGACTCTAATGGTTATATATGTTGCTATTAGAACTATATATGTCCTAACATGTGGCTAAATGTAAGAAAATAAGTACAATGAGCTTGAAAGGCCAAAATAGGCCCGAAATGACCTTCATTTACCAAAAATGGGTTTCAAAGCATGTGAATGGATTTTACTTGACTCTAATAGTTGTATATGTTGTTATTAGAATTATACATGTCCTAACATGTGGCTAAAAGTATGAAAATAAGTACAATGAGCTTAAAAGGCCAAAATCGGCTACGAATGGCACTCATTTACCCAATTTGGGTCTTAATTGATGTGAATGTAGTTTACTTGACACTAATAGTTCTATATGTACTTGTTATAAGTATATATGACCTAAAATATGGCTAAATGTGGCTAAATAAGCAAAATTGAGCTTACGAGGCCAAAATCGGCCGTAAATTGAGCTACTTATTATTTATGTATAATACCTTCTCAAGATCCCCGACTTCCTTGCAACTTGAAAATATATCGAACATGAACCTTAACACATAGTAGCCACACTCGGTTCCCCCGGGTTGTTGAGCACACTAATTATAAAATTACATAAAAAAAATCATGTAAGAAACGTACATATTTGTTTTTTATAAAAGAAAGAAGTAGCTTAAGTAATATATATTACCTTCATTGCTTTCCACTTAGGAACTTGTCCTGTTCTCTCAAATTTCTTCATACAACTGTAGTTATGTTAATTTCATGTGAGAAGTGGGCAAAGGATGAAATTAGTGAAACATGTTATGCTAATAAGCATTTTAAGTAACAAACATACCTATTTATGCATGATTTGAGGAGTAAGGATCGTGGTGGATCTTGAGCTGCAGAATCAAACTGATATACTGTGTTGTTTGAAGGACAAATCACAAGGAGCGACCAATGGAGACTAAAATCCCAAAAAAGTTAGGAAGCAATCATGTGAGTACTTGTATTGTATAATAATAAAGTGGTAAAAAAATGGATACAAGGTTAAGAACTATACTCTTCAAAACAAGGGGCATATATGAACTTATGTTGTGCACGTTTAGCTGTTTTGAGACATAGCCAAATATACTCCTTAACCTCACTTGTGTTTTGCAAACAATTGTCAGCTCGGACAAAATTTGGACATAACCACCCAAACTGATCGCGTCCACGAGGATCATCTTGGAGTAATCTTCAAAGCACAACCAAGTACGTAACATAGATATATTATTAGATATTGCAAAGGAAGTTCATATATTTCAAAAGTACAACTATTATACCTGATGAAGGTTTGAATCAAGGAAACATTCAACATCTCTCCGCAAAGGAACTCCTTCACATCAACCTTAGACACCCATGTCGATGTTTCCTCGTGGTAGTTGAATTCCGTGGTACCCAACTTCACCTCCACAGGTGTATCATCCAGCATATCACGCACATTTGCATGTAGCCATAAGCATGACTTAGTGAGACACTGAAGCGTTGGTTTCTCAATCCAAGTATCTGTAGACGGGTTTTGTTCGCAACTTAAACCTTTGGAGTCTTGCGTTCCTTTACCGGAAATGGCCTTCTTTGGCCTGCTTGTACCCTCCTTCTCCTTCGCCTTTTCTAGAGGAGGTGAGTCCGCCTTGCTTTCCTTGGGCTTGCTTATTCTCTCCAAAACCTATTAATTCAAAGGGAAAAACATTCAACTTAGTTAGTTTATATTTAATAGGTATGAAATAAATCAATATGAATATGGATTTTAGTTTCTCATTTTACCTCGTCTGAAAACTTCACCCATGCCGATGGCCACAACACATAACCACCACGAGCGTCGATCAAGACATTTATATCAACTGACGAGGCAACGGAAGAGCAAAGTCTTCGTAACCAGGAGTGATGGTGACTACACTAACCGTCAAGTGCTCATTGTCCACACACTCGTGATGAACTATTGGTCGTTCACTTCGTGGTTGTGTATTTCCTTCAGCCACCACAATCAAACCCTCATCTTTTACATCTAGTAAAAGCTGGCAAGGCGTTTCTTCCTTCCAAAAGTAAATGGATTGAGGTTAGTTTATATTACTTAGTTTTAAAAATTATAAGAAGGATAGTAGTTACCTCTAACTCAAGTATAGATGGTGCTGATTTTTGTGTGTTAGGATGGCTAGCTTTGTCCTCCAAAGGACGATCCAAAGGACGTATCGCCGGTATACCAAACTGTGAAAGGACCGCGTTGAAACTTTCCGTGATTTTAGCCGTCACTTTCTCTGTAATTTCCTCCGTAAGCTTCTCCCGGATAGCTTGTGACATAGATTCGTTAGAGCGTGATCTTCTACCCACTGAGGAATCTTTAGCATAGGTTTTTTTCACACCGAGACGAATACCACCAAAACCCCTCAAACGTCCATTGTGGTCCTTTCCAAAAGTCTCGTAAAGAGCATCTTTGTTACCTTCGGGAGTGAACTCGCCGCTAACCTCTTTTTGCTTGATCCCCATCTACATAGATTATAGAACTACAAGTGTAAGTATAAAAAATAACAAATTAACAAGGGGGGTTGTGCAATGCGGGGGATTGTGCGGGGATGTGGCAGCAAGCAAGGGGAGGGGGGCAGAGGGGGAAGGGGGGGTCTACGGGGTAGCGGAGGGGAGGGGGCAATGGGGAAGGGGGGTCCCGGGGGGGAGGGGGCAGCAGGGGGAGAGGGCGAGCAGGGGGAAGGGGGGGTCGCAGGGGGAGGCAGCGGGGGAGGGGGCAGTAGGGGGGAAGGGGGGGTCCGCAGGGGGGCAACGGGGGGAAGGGGGGTCTCGTAGGGGGGAGGGGGGCGTAGGGGGAAGGGGGAGTCCGCAGGGGAGTCTGCAGGGGGGAGGGGGGCAAGGGGGAAGGGGGAGTCCCGGGGGAGGGGGCAGCGGGGGAGGGGGGCAAGCAGGGGGGAAGGGGGTCCGTAGGGGGAGGGGGCAGCAGGGGAGGGGGTGGGGGGGGGGCCGGGGGGGGGGGGGGGAGGGGGGCGGGGGGGAAGGGGGGGTCTACAAGAGGCGCAGCAGAGAGGGGGCAGGGGGGGGGGGGGCAAGCAGGGGGAAGGGGGGTTTACGAGGTGGGGCCAAGCAGGGAGGGGGGCAAAAGGGAGGGGGTCCGAGGGGGTGGGGGCAGCGGGGGGCGCGGGGAGGCAGCGAGGGGAAGGGGGGGCAGCGGGGAGGGGGTCCGAGGGGGGGCGAGGTGGGGGGGGCTTGGCGCAGGAGGCGATAAGGGGATGGGGGTTCGGCAGCTAGGGGACGGGGGTCTCATTGGGGATGGCAGCAAGCGGGGGAAAACATGTGAATTCAATTACTTACAACGGCATTTGCTATCTTCAAGGTCCCCAGATCTGAAATGGTCATTTTATTGTTTGAATCACGCCTATGCATGGAGCACCACCAATCAGCGACACGGTCAACTTTGACATATGCGGTGTTGGAGGCAGAAGATGTCGTTGTTGATGCATCGATAGAAGGGTAAAATTTATCGTCAATCCACACCTGTCTCGCCCTCGCATAAGTGTAGGAACCCATATGAGGTAGCGATTCCTCTGTTTTGAACTGTGTGCATGTTTCTCACACTTAGCCTATAAAATCACATGGTTAGTTTGAAAACACATCTAATTGTATTAAAAGTAAATATACAAAGTCGAATATGCGATAAATAGCACAATACTTACCACCATCTCCGGCGTAGTATTTTGGGCAACAAATGCCTCACAATCCTCTCGTTTTATATGGCCCCAAATCTCATAAGGCATGTTATCCGGTTGTCGTGGCTCTTCCTCTCCCCCGTCATTTTCTGTTTCTACTGTCTCATTTTCCTTTGATTTTACAATTTTCCTCCTCTTTACATTCTTCTTTTCATTCCTCTTTCTCCATTTCGTGATCCACCCACTAACTAGTTTACTTTTGAAAGCTCTAAATCTTTCGGCCACCGCGGATAGGAACAACGCCTTTTTGCGGCGTCATTAGGAGTAATATGGAACAAATTCTATAGAAATAAGAAACCAACAAATAGTTAATTTCCATATAGATATATATCAATGAAAACATGTTGTTATTAGAGCTATATATGTCCTAACATGTGGCTAAATGCAATAAACTAAGTACATTGAACATGAAAAGCAAAAACCGACCCAAATTAGCCTTCATTTACCCAAAATGGGTTTCAAAGCATAAGAAGTGATTTTTCTTGGCTCTAATGGTTGTATATGTTGTTATTACAACTATATATGTCTTAATATGTGGCTAAATGCGAGAAACTAAGTACATTGAACATGAAAAGCAAAATCAATCCGAAATGGCCTTCATTTACCCAAAATCGGTTTCATCTACCCAAAATGGGTTTGAAAGCATGTCAATGGATTTTAGTTAACTCTAATGGTTGTATATGTTGTTATTAGAGCTATATATGTCCTAACATGTGGCTAAATGCGAGAAACTAAGTACATTGAACATGAAAAGCAAAAACCGACCCGAAATAGCCTTCATTTACCCAAAATGGGTTTCAAAGCATAAGAAGTGGTTTTTCTTGACTCTAATGGTTGTATATGTTGTTATTACAACTATATATGTCCTAACATGTGGCTAAATGCGAGAATTTAAACTAATTTAGTTGAAAAATAAACTTACACAAGTGTCTTCCCATAATGATTTCTTCATTCCCTCGGGCACATCTTTCCATTTGACCAAAATGTTGAGTTTGCGCATACAAAACCCAATATGCTGCCCATACTTTGCACGCCACTTACCACAAGGTTGACCCAAATCATCATACTTGAGGGTCATATGGATATTTCTATCGACATTCAAACCCTTAGTCGCACCCCTTCCTTTTCGCTTCTTTGTTGCAACGATGCTTGGAGTTTTGGTGATCCTATGCAATTCTTTCCCCGCATTATTGTGTGGCACAACGATGGATGAAATAAATGGATAATCTTCCCTAGCATTGTCGTCAATAGGGGAGCATTATCGGCTAGCAACTCATTTATTTCCACCAAGCGAATTTCCGTTTCACGCAAGCGTTTCTCCTCATCATCCGCTATGTCTTCCGATTCACCTTTATCCTCCTCCTTGTCCGCATCATACTCATCATCATCATCCAATGACTTATCATAATCATCATCGGTTTCTTTCTCCACAATCACATCATCTCGGTCCATGTTTGAAAGTCCTGAAATAATGTAAAAAAATAAATTAGAGACGCGCAAGAGTTAACAAAAAAACAATGGTATCAAACAAACATCAAACAAATATATAACCCCCTGCTGCCCCCAACCCCGTTGCCCCACCCCCGCTACCCCCCCACCCTGCTGCCCCCCCATTCTTGCTCCCCCATCCTGCTGCCCCCTGCTCCCCCACCTGCCGCCCCCCACCCTATTGCCCCCCTGCTGCTCCTCACCCTACCGTCCCCCACCTCTCGCTGCTCCCCCACCCCTCGCTCCCCCCCCCCTGCTCCCCCACCCCTCCGCTCCCCCCACCCCTGCTGCTCCCCCACCCCCGCTGCTCCCCCCCCCCGCCGCCCCCGCTCCCCCACTCCCTGCTTGCCCACACCCCCTCGCCCCCCCACGACCTTGCTTGCCCTCCCCCAGACCCCCTTCGCCGCCCCCCCCTGCAGAATCCACCTCTGCTGCCCACCCCCCTTGCACGGCCCCCCACCCCGCTTCCCTCCCTTGCGGACCTCCCCGGCCCTGGCCGCCCGTGCAAACCCCCCACCCTTGCTACCCCCCCGCAAATCCTCCCGCACAAGCCATAATTCGATCGGAAATATCTTTAAAATTATGCGACCCAACTTTAAGTGACTGTAATGGTGATACATATACCAATAAGAACTATACATGACCTAAAATGAGGCTAAAAGCGATAAATTAAAGAAATTGAGCTCGAAAAGGCGAAATCGACCCGAAATGACATTCACTTACCCAAAATGGGTTTCAAAACATGTGAAGCGAGTTTAGTTGATTGTAATACATATATACATACCAATTAAAGCTAGACATGACCTAAAAAGAGGCTAAAAGCGAAAAATTAAAGAAATTGAGCTCGAAAAGCCGAAATCGGCCCGAAATGACATTCACTTACCCAAAATGGGTTCAAAACATGTGAAGCAAGTTTAGTTGATTGTAATACATATATACATACCAATTACAGCTATACATGACCTAAAATGAGGCTAAAAGCAATAAATTAAAGAAATCGAGCTCTAAAAGTCGAAATCGACCCGAAATGACATTCACTTACCCAAAAAGGGTTTCAAAACATGTGAAGCAAGTTTAGTTGATTGTAATACATATATATATACCAATAAGAACTATACATGACCTAAAATGAGGCTAAAAGCGATAAATTAAAGAAATTGAGCTCGAAAAGCCGAAATCGACCCGAAATGACATTCACTTACCCAAAATGGGTTTCAAAACATGTGAAGCGAGTTTAGTTGATTGTAATACATATATACATACCAATAAGAACTATACATGACCTAAAATGAGGCTAAAAGTGATAAAGTAAAGAAATTAAGCTCGAAAAGCCGAAATCGACCCGAAATGACATTCACTTACCCAAAATGGGTTTCAAAACATGTGAAGCGAGTTTAGTTGATTATAATACATATATACATACCAAATTAAACTATTCATGACATTACAAACGACAAAAAGTGAGAAATTCAGTCAAATGACCTTGAAAAGTCGAAAGCCGGAATTTGAACTTGAGAAGTCGAGCCTATTGTTTACTTTTGCCACCTTCCTATGAAGTTTCAACCATTATCCCTTCCCCGTGATCTGCACGCATGTAATTTGTCGCTAACTCGACATCAGTGACATCGGACTTGGGAATGGTGAAAGACGGGGTGTCTTCAAACGCATCATACTCCTCCTCATCCTCAACATCACCAACTCCAAGTATACTTCTTTTTCCAGGGACAACAATTGACCACTTTTTATCAGAAGGGTCAGTTACGTAGAATACTTGCTTAACTTGTGATGCAAGCACGAATGGCTCTTCACTATAACGCAACCGACCCAAGTCTACAAGAGTAAATCCACAAGGGTCATCTTTTCTTATGTAGCGCCAGTTATAATCAACCCACTTGCATCGAAATAAGCGCACCAGTGAAACCGCAGTAGTCAAGCTCCCATATATCTTGAACCCGCCCATAGTATAACAATTTAGCATCAATAGGAGACTTGTCTTTGGCACTTGCATCTTGTGTAGATGATGCCTCTACTTGAAACGCCACTATTCTGCAGAGATCTCGACTTTTGATCTTGATGATCTGTCCAAAATGTAAATCCGTTAACATCATAACCCTCATAGGAGTGCACAGCTTCTCGAGGACCAAATGATAGCCACTTCAGAGTTTCAGAAACATTGGAATCTACTTCACGCATTAATCGGTTATGGAACCAATCAATAAAAGTCTTATTATGTAACTGCATCAATGCTCTGGTCCCTTTACCTGGATTCTAATCGCGTAACTCCTCCATATGCTCATCCAAGTAAGGATGGACCTGTACCATATGCTACAATACAAATAAGTGTGCTTGTATGCGCCTTTCAACAGGAGGTACGATCATTTTGGAGCCAAGTGTACCTTTACCCTCGAGTCTGCCCTCGTGTCGAGATGTAGGAACTCCAATAGGATCAACATTAGGTAAGAACTCGACCCACAAAATTACTGACCTCTTCACTCACAATCCCCTGAATTATACTTCCTTCTGGTTGAGCAGGATTCCTTACCTTATCTTTCAAAGAGCCCATATGTCTCTCAAAGGGATAGCACCACCTCAAAAACACCGGACCACATAGCTTAGTTTCTCGGACTAGATGTACAACCAAATGGACCATAATGTCGAATAAAGCAGGTGGGAAATACATCTCAAACTTGCACAAAGTCTCTATCACACCAGCCTGGAGAGCATCAAGCTTCGACGGTTGTAACTTTTTGCTACATATAGTATTGAAAAACGAACATAGCTCTGTTATGGTGTGTCTCACGTGTTTCGGCAATATCCCTCGAATTGCAATCGGTATGAATACTTGCATCATTACATGACAATCGTGAGACTTCATACTCGATAATTTCAACTCACAGTCTAAGGTAACAAATCTTTTCATGTTCGATGAGTACCCTGATGGAACCTTAATACCGTACAAAGACTCGCAAAAAAGTCGCTTCTCAGCTCTAGATAGAGTGTAGCAAGCCGGAGGCAAATAGTTCCTATCATCATCCTTCACCGTTTTCTTTCCTTTTCCTTCAATTCCTGCAGGCGACCCGTCTTCTTTTCCCTTTTCTTTTCCTTTACTAGGCACTTTTTCTTTTTTCTTTTCTTTTCTTACTGTCCCTCTTTTGAGCCCATAGCTCCGGTCGAAGTCCCTCACTTTCCGTGATACGCCGCACCCCTTTGCTATCCTTTGTCTTATGTGGAATATTCATAAATGTCCCCAGAATGGCGTCACATACATTTTTCTCTATGTGCATGACGTCGAGACAATGTCTAACCTCTAGATATCTCAATATGGAAGTTTCCACAGAATAGACTCTTTTTTCCAAAGTCCCTTATCACCAACACTCGCTCCTTTGCCGAATATCGTTTCAATACCCTTGACTTGATCATAAACCTCAATACCAGTCAATGGTCTACGAGCAACCCCTTCCTCAACTGTTCCATCGAATGCCTTCTTCTTATTACGATAAGGATGGTCGCGTCGAAGGAACCTTCGGGTGCGCATATAAACATCTTTGTGACAAGTACTAATGTATTTAGATGTTGTGTCGTCCGGTGCAAATCGGACATGCTTTCTTCCCTTTGTTCTTGTACCCGGATAAGTTCCCATAAGCAGGATAGTCATTAAGAGTGAATAAAAGCATGGCACGCAATGTGAATACCTCATCAGCATGTGCGTCATACACAGAAACCCCTTCATCCCACATTTTTCTCAAATCATCAACAAGTGGCTGGAGGTAGACATCTATGTCATTTCCAGTCAAGTTTCGCCCGAAATAAGAATCGACAACATGATGTACTTGCGTTTCATGCACAACCAAGGAGGCAAGTTGTATATAACTAGAAGAACCAGCCATGTACTATGTTGAGAACTAAGAGTGCCAAATGGGTTCATCCCATCCGTGCATAGGCCAAGCCTCAAATTTCTGGCCTCGGCACCAAAGGGCTTATGCACCCGATCGATACCTTTCCACTCAGGAGAATCAGCCGTCCTTCTTCCTTCGTTCTGCATGCCACCTCAAGTTCTTAGCATCTTTTTTAATTGAAAACATGATCAGAAGATACCACATCACCTTTGCTGGAGGCCCTTTCTTATCACTAACCCCTGCGCGCCTGTAACGCGACTTCCCACATCGAGGACACTCATCTATATTTTCATATTCATTTCGATATAGCACACAATCGTTTGGACAAGCATGTATCCTCTGGTACTCTAAACCGAAGGGACACATCAGTTTCTTAGCATAGTAGTTCGAATTGGGTAGTTCATGGTCGTCCGGCAACATATCACCAAAGGCTTGCAACAAGGAAGTGAAACAAGAGTCACTTATACCGGCTTTCGTCTTGATATTAAAGAGTGTTATCGCGGTCGTCAGCTTCGTGTACCTCGTACAACCGGGATACAACGGTTTCCTAGATGCCTCGGTCATGCACTCAAAAACACGAGGCCGTTTGCCAGCATAATCATCCACCCCCTCCATCATCTCCTCTATATAGTCCCCTTCATCATCATCATCCTCTACTTCATGATCCTCATATTCGTCCTCGATGTTCTTGTCATTCTCAATGACATCAAACTCACCTCCTTCACGCACATCGTTAACAATGGCATTCCCACCATCATATATACCCTCCTCACCGTGCCAAACCCATACATGGTAGTCTTGCCTAAACCCGCGACGAAAGATATGCTCCCTAAGCGACCCAATGCTACTAACCATGCCCACATTACTACAATCAACACAAGGACAATAAAACCCCTCGGTTCTCGTTGCAGCCTGATGACTTAATGCAACATCACAAAATTCATAGACCCCATCCACGAATTCACACGTGTCGCGACTACCGTACATCCATGCACGATTCATTTTAATCAGACCTCTAATTAAACACAACCAACAAGTACCTCATGTCAATGACGAACTTCATTACATGATTAGAGTTTATGAACCATATATATTTAATGAAATTAGGCATTCTTTCCAAGGGTCCTTATCACTCCAACCTAACCCATCCTTAGATGTCTAATCTCACTAGTGAATGTATGCCTTCTTTTCGATTCTACGGAAAATCCGGCAGCATTTCCCTACAGTTCTCCAAGTACACGATGTAGATATATAGTTACTTATATCTACATATGTACCCAAAGAACAAAAGTAGGGAAACGACGAGCCAAGATTTCACCTCTAGAATCGAAATAAAGGCATACATTCACCACCTAAGTGAGATTAAACATCTAAAAACAGTCCCAAATCGGGGACTATTCAAGACTTACTCCTAATGAGTAAATCTCGAACGGGTATCTAGGCATATGATATGATGATGCATACATAGGTTTTTAAACAACAAAACATTTTACATCTAATCTCAATTCAACGAAAAATATATACATTTTTTCACGTATAAACCAATTTACTATATATGAAAGCAAGAAAGTTAAATATGAATGATAACATACCAATATCAAGGTTGTAAATAGGAAAATCGAACTCAACACTCCGTCACTAGCTAGCTTCAATCAACAACAAAGTTAAAGTTAACATTAGTATAAATTAGCAAATCAAACAAAACAAAACAAAACAAAACAAAACAAAACAAAACTAAACTAAACAAAACAAAACAAAACAAAACAAAACAAAACTAAACTAAACTAATTAAGTACAACAACAACACAACAACCACTACAACAACCACAACAACAACAACCACAACAACAACAACCCCACCAAAGCCCTAGTTTTTTAACCTAAAAAGCACACTAACTACTTAAACTAAAATCAAATTAACTCAAATCAATCAACTTTGAACCACCCTTTAACTATTATACAACCTAATTTCACTAACAATTATTCATAAAATACAATGAATTATAAACTTGAAGTTTCAAATATGAGATTAAAATAAAAGTTATGAACTTTTAGTTACCTAGGAAGAGGTGGAGGAGGAATGTAGTTGTTTAGGGTGGGGTAGAGGACGAATGTAGTTGTTTAGGAGGAGGAAGGTGGAGGTGCGCAAGCTAGGGCACCCAGCTTCGGGTGGACATGAGTCACACGATTGGTGGAAGCTTCGTGTGGCGCGGAATCAGGTGGTGGCGGCGGTTTGGTGGTGCGTCGTCGTACCCAGTGTGGTGGCACTCAGGTGTGAACTCGCTGAAGGAGGAATGAATTGAAAATGGGTGGAGGGAACTGAAATTGGGTGAATTAAGCGAGGGAAACAAAAACACGGGATTTTGTGGGAGGAAAAAACCCGAAAATCTGATGCGGTCCTAAGAACTGGATCAGATTTTTGAAAACCGCAGCAGATTATACAATCTGATCCGGTTCTCTAAAAGATCTGATCCTGTTCTCTAAAAGACCGCATCAGATTCTTTGCCCAGACTTCCCTCCCATTTTTTCATTGATTTTCGGATGCGGTTTTCTAAAAATCGAATCTGTTACTAAGTGTCAGATAAGGTTTTTTCCACTAGTGATCTTACATATTAAATATTCCTCATTTATGTAAGAAAATACAAAATTAATGTTTTTCTCATAATTTAATAATGTCATCAAGTATTTCATGATAATAACAACAACAATAAAACGTAAATGACACTTACTATAGAGGGAAAAAAATTGAAAAAGGAAATATTAATTCCTAGTACTATACCAATGAAAGAGCTTGTCATATTATATACTAATATGATTTCCTTTATACATGCCCATTTGCATGAGTAGGGCTGTTTAGAATATGGTTTGAATCGCACCAAACAGCAATCTAAATCATTTTTTCGCGGTTAGGTTTGGTTTGCGGTTTCAAAATTGTGGGTTGGTTTGTGATTTCAAGCAAACCGTGGGGTTGGATTTGAATTTTCGTAAAACCAAATACCACAAACCCCAAAACTATCTAGATGAATATGTTTTATTTTACATTGGACATTTGAACTTTTTGTATCTGATTATCTAGTTTTAGGAGAACTATGTATTGGGTTTTCAACAACTTTGTGCCACATATTTTGGTGATTTATGAATTACTTTTCCAATAATTTGTAGCTAAACTATTTTCCAACAACTTGTTTACAAATTAAATCTTTACCATAGTCCACAGATACAGAAAAAATGGGTAAACCGCACCAAATGGTCCATAAAATAGTAAAAAAAAGGATAAATTTCATGGAACTACCTTTTATAACAAAAAAATTTCAAAAAACTACCTTATAAATTTTTTTTTCAAAAAACTACCTTATAAAACAAAACTCATTTCAAACGACCACCAATTGACAACATCCATTAATATTGACGTTAACCCCTCCTTTGACCATCGCATGATGGTCACGTGAGTTCATTAAAACTCACGTGAGTCATGATCTTAGATTTGTATTGGATTATTTCAGGGTTGAAATTGAGTTTTTGTTAGTTTTAATGAATTCACGTGACTATCATGTGATGGTCAAAGGAGGGGTTAACGGTCAAAGTTAACGGATGTCGTCAATTGGTAGTCGTTTGAAACGGATTATATTTTATAAGGTAGTTTTTTGAAAAAAAAAAAAATTTATAAGGTAGTTTTTTGAATTTTTTTTGTTATAAAAGGTAGTTCCATGAAATCTATCCTAATAAAAAAAATGGTTACAAAAGTCATATCGCATATGAAAAAATGGTTAAACCGTACCGCACCAATCGTTTCACGTGGTGCGATTTGGGTTGGTTTCAGCCAAAGTGAGGTGTGGTTTGGTTTGGAAAAATGTCAAACCGCATATTGCAGTTTGGTTTGGGTTATATCCCAAACTGCACCCACTCACCCCCACGAACAGTCCTATGTATGAGTGTAAGAGCCATACCTTCTTTTCTGATCTTACCACTAAATAGTGCTTTAAAAACAAAGAAAACATATAAAGTAAAAACAGTTAGATAGCTACGCTACTGCAAATCTTAGAACATTATCATTAGTAACATTTTGCAACAGCTACCCAATCGCTACTCTAACCTCTAAACTATACCACAATTGCTACCTTGCCAGATGTTGTTAAAATTATCAAGTAGTGTTTTGACTTAGACTAACCTCAACCCACTACCTAAGAAGCTAGTGCGGAATAAGACCTTAATACCAAACTTGAAAAGTACCCTACATTCAAAAAATTTGATTTTAACTCTCTTTGTAGGTCTAAAAGTTACACTTTTGCTATCAATTGAAAAACTACGTTGAGAGTATGTTTGATGGGGACTAAACTCTAACTACTCCTTTTTTCCCCCTAAAATCTTTGTAATTCTAAGTCGGATTTCTTTGTAACCGAACAAAGACATGCTACCAAGTAAAAAACTTATATAGACCCGGCCCACACTAAATTAGCGTGGCCACTGTCTTAATACATGTGATTTATGGAAAAAATGTCACTTTATAAAAGCAAATAGATATAAAAGAGGAGTACATGTAAATTGTAAAGAGTGACTATGTGAGAAAAAAAGTTACTATGTTATAAAGTGAAAATTTCGTCATGGTAAACTAATGTAAAAAAGGGTGACTGTATCCATAAAAACTGTCACTATTTTAGATAATAATAGATTAGTGTAACTTAAGATTTTCAAAGGTCACTATAGGATAGAATGGGTCACTATGTCATATAGGTGGCCTTGGTCCACAATAATATTAATGTGGAGCAGGTCCACACAAGACTAGCTCTTTTTTCCATCGCATTTCAATCTTTCTAATAAGGTTTAGGGATTTGAATCTTGTGAAGATTTTATAATCTAATTTGGTGTTTCAGGAGTTGCAAAAATTAATAAGGTAAATTTAGATACATTAAAGATTATTCCTCTATTGCTTTCACGCACTAATTTGTTTTCAAATGGCTCTAAATTTGAACTTATTAAAAATGTTGATGGCTATGTAAAGTGTCAAGCTCAATTGGATTAAATGCCAATTTGGACTTCCTCCACCTACCTTAAAGTCATGGACAAAGGGGAACCTAGAAAGAACCTTCTTAGCATGCAAAATCTACAAGTAGACAACCCTAATCGAGAGCTAGCATGGGTGCAAATCTTTTAGATGTACAGATGAACAAACTTAATGGCAAAAAGACAATCAAAACTAATACTTGTAGAGAAGCTCTTACAAACTGATGTTGCTATACCATAAACTAAGGTTGTTTATTTATGTGGGGAAAAGAGATGTTTGCTCATTGAAATTGACAACTTAAGGATCTTAAGGATCAAATTTGAGGGCTGAACTAGCATTTTTTGCACATTATGTGTGCGTGCCATATTAACGTTTTTTTTTTCAATTAGTTATTTATCAGTTACAAGAAATTTGATATGAACAACATTTATAATTATTTTAATTTTTTAATATGTTTTTTTAAATCAATATTTCATTGGTTTTTTAGTTATTTGTTCATCATTACTCAAATATAGTATTGAGAGAAGGAAATATAAAGTAGAAGAAAGCTTGCGCTCAAATATAGTGGAAGAATGTGTGTATCAGGTTCAGTCGTTGAATATTAATAAAGTGGAAGAGTTTGATTTACAGAATAAAGATTACTGAATAATAATCAACATTTAGGTTATAAAATATTATCAATATAATTATTAATATGATCAAAATTTAAGTTTTTATTTTTTCTTCTGATTGGGTCAATCAAATTATATTGTCAATTTAATTTTTGATGAGAGTTTTTCACACATATGTAAGAAGAGTAAATCATTCTCCTTAATTTAATATTTAGTTGAAATTTCAAAGTCAATTTCATTGTTAACTTGTTCAATATATATGGTAAGTATAGGAAGAAGAAAAGATTATTTAATATATATGGCAATTTAAATTCATTAAGGGTATATCAAACTTTTTACAAGAGGGACACTATCTTCCTCCCCCTTCACTTATATATATACTAGTATTTTTTGCACGCTATGCGTGCGTGTCATATCAACATTCTTTTTCTCAATTAGTTATTCATCAGTGCTACAAAAAAATTGATTGGAACAAATATTTGTAATGATTTTTAATTTTTTCATTATATTTTTCTTAAATCAATGTTTCGTTGCTTTTTTTAGTTACTTGTTTATCATTATTCAAATCTCTATTATATAAGTGAAATAAATACAAAGCATAAGAAAGCCTGTGCTCAAATAAAGTGGAAGTATTTGTGTATCAAATTCAATCTTTGAATATTAATAAAGTGGAAGAGTTTGATTTATATAATAGAGATTACCGAATAATAATCAACAATTAGGTTTTAAAATATTATCATTATAATTTGAATATGAAATTCAAGTTTTATTTTTTGTACGGATTGTTTCAATCAAGTTATATTGCCAATTTAATTTTTGATCAGAAATTTTCACACACATTCAAGAAGAGAAAATCATTCTCCTTAATTTAATATTTAATTGAAATTTGAAATTCAATTTCATTATTAACTTATTCAATATATATGGCAAGTAGGAAGAAGAAAATACTATTTAATGTTATATGGCAATTTAAATTATTAAGGGTATATTAGACTTTTTGTGAGGGGACACCATCTTCCTCCCCCCTTCACTTATATAATAGATATATATATATATATATATATATATATATATATATATATATATATATATATATATATATATATAATAGAGATGATTACCAAAACTTATCAATCAAGTGGCAAACTTGTAAACATCAATACACGAGCAAAAGTTGTAAAATATACAGTCAAATATATCATTTATAAAGTTTATTTTTGTCAAACAAATGTAGTCGAATATTAAATTACACAATAATCATTATGGAATAAAAAATCAACTAGATAACATATTGTCAAATACTCATTTTATTTGACATGTACACTAGTAGTTGTCACCTTTTTTTCTTCACCTTTCTTCTCAACTGAACTTGTGCCTTATACTACAAAGTTGTCATTTATCAATTGCCAGTTGCCACCATGATTAACCTATACATTCTTGTCAAGTGTAAAGCCCTCATCTTTGAACTGAAGCAAATGGTGAAAGATAGAAAGAATCAAAAGAGGATTAGGGGTTCACTAATTTATGACTTGATCATGATGTTACCATCTGTTTAATTTTTTCAAAAAATAAACCACAATCTTTTAGATTGGGCTTTAAGAATGGATCAAGATACAAGAAAAGCCCAATGTCTAGGCCCACTTCCACATTAACCCGGCCCACCTCCCCACCAAAAAAATAAACGGGTCCCACACTCATGACCCACCCCCTTGTCCCCACCTTCTCGACTTCTCGTACTTCCCCCTTGACAGAGCTCCGCGTTCAATTAACCAATAGAAACTCAGCATCTCTCTCATTCTTCCAATTATCTTCCGCCACGTGTTCATTCTACGTCAGCTAAGACATAAAATAAATTTCCACGTTCTCTTTTTCTTTTATTTCTGTTTGTATTCAATACTAATACCAAACTCAGTGAAGAACACAACCAAATTTTATTTCTCAATTGCAAAAATAAGTAAATAGAAATTAAATCTTATTTTAATTCTTATACTCATATGTTTATCTAAATTAAATTTCTTTGGGTGGTTCCTGTGATCCGCATTAAACGTCGGAAAAATCTCCTATAAATTTTCCGGCGAAAAAAGTCGCCGGCAATGGAAGCTCATGCATCGGGATTTGGCCGTGTGCTGTTGTTGAGCTTTTGCGTCGCCGGAATTTGGGCTGCTTACATTTCCCAAGGCGTTCTTCAGGAACATCTGTAATTTCTTAATTTTCCCCTCTTTTTATATTTATCATTTTTTATGATCGTTTTATTTTTTTAGGGCATTACGTTATATGAAGAATTGATCACTCTCTTTTTTTGGGTTTGTGTATTTTGTAGTTAAATTTAATGGGTCATTCGTAGAATTTGATTTAGGGTTCATAATTATGTGGGTATCTGGAATTTTGAATTTTTAGTGGGTGTGTGAAGTTTGTTGTTTCTGAATGTCAAAACGACTGCAGGTCGACGAAGAGATTTGGGGCTGATAAGAAGAGATTTGAACATCTAGCGTTTTTGAATTTGGCGCAAAATGTTGTGTGTTTAGTGTGGTCTTTTATCAGTAAGCAATTTTGTGACAATAATTAAGCTAATGTTTTTATTTTTTGATTGGGTAATAATGTTGAGATTTTTAATCTAATGTAAATGTTATATTGTTTTGGTTTATGGGGAACAGTGATCAGTATTTGGTCAAGGGGAAGTAAAGGAGGAGCTCCATTGTGGAGTTATTGGAGTGCTGGTATAACCAATACTATTGGTCCAGCTATGGGTATTGAAGCTTTGAAGTACATTAGCTATCCTGCCCAGGTATTGCTTCAATCTCGCCTTGCGTCGTTTGGCATTTTTTTGTTAGCTTTATGTGGATTTTGCAATAGAAATGTAAGGTATATAGAAGAATAAGAAGTTATTCCCTCCATTCAGAAATACTATTAGTCATGTATGCAATTTGAGATGCATGTATTTTGGTGAAATCCTGCTGAGTGTCTAATTATAGTGAGCTGAGACAATGTGTTGATTTTTTGTGGATGGAGGAATCCTGAAGTTTTACCATAAGGTGTTTGAATTATAGGTAATGTTAATAGCATTACAAAATGCTGTTTTGATGAAGCTTGAAAGCAAGAATGGAAGAAATTTACAATAGGTTGATTGCCTTTAGAGAGTAGGCAATCGGGCTTCGACTTGGTTTTGATGTTTATTTATGTCCTTTACAGCCTGTTTCATAGTAATTGAATTTTTAAGGAAAATTTTATACTAAAGTATGTGACAATGCAAGTTCTCCCGTCAGTAGTTTCTTTTAACCCATAAATTTCTCTTATCACTCAGTGCAACCTTCTACAGTAGCAAAATAAAAATTTATGATAGAAAATACATAGTTGGGAATGAGTTACAGTAGTAAAATAAAAATTTATGATAGAAGATACATAGTTGGGAATGAGTTACAGTAGTAAAATAAAAATTTATGATAGAAAAGACATAGTTGGGAATGAGTTGCAAATTTTAGACATCGATTGAACTTTCCTTGCAAAACTACAAGACATTCATTCCTTTTACCACCTTTTACTTCCACCTAACAACCAGCCATAAGAGCTTCTAATCCTTCTTTGTCATCATTTATGTTATTCTAGTCAAAACCTTCACGGACTAAAGCTTCGTTCTTTTCACTTGAAAACCTCTTACATGAACATGCTGATCTTATTTGAACTTAAGTTGACTTATCTTGATTTGTAAGATGAACTTGGTATCCCTTATCTGTACTTACCTAAATTTGTTTATCTTTACTTACCTAAATTTATTTGAACTTGTTTGATCCAAGACTGGTTTAGGGTGAAAACAGTAAGGCCGAAATGGGTAGGATGTTTATGTTTAGCATGTAAACATCTGCTCTTAATGGCAGCAATGTACTTTAGCTCAAATGTTTTTTTTTTATTGTTTTTGTTTTACTTTTGTCACCCGGATAACAACGCTTTTTTAATATTGACAAAGGCAACTCATCACCATAGATTTATAGCAATACCCCATCTTTGTTTCAGGATTTTGAATAACTTTCTTGCTGTGTTTTCAAATAATTTCATAAACACTGTTGATCTTTCGTTCTAAGAGAGTGTCTCTTTGCAGGTTCTTGCAAAATCGTCAAAGATGATTCCAGGTATATATGGCAATTTTATCCTACCTTGTTGTCTTCCAAACTAATTTTCATGGAATCAATGGAAAGATATTAGCGTTGAATAAGTTTCAGTTATTCCATAATTCATGCATCAGAGGTGTTCAATTTTGTGGATTTGAAGCAGCTTCTGGTCTACAATTTATAAATTGTCAACTTTTCCACGCTCCGTGCAATTCATGCAAGTAATAGTTTCTGAAGGAGCTCTTGAGGATAAGAGATGATTTGTAAGTACTAGTTGTGATGCTTTAGAATCAGAACCTATTGTTCTGTGTAAGGACATTCCATCACATTTTATGGAGTTGTGGGAGCCGCTCTTGCTTAAGTCCTGTAGTTGTCACATGTGGTCATGATGTAGCTGGAAGAAATGGGGGTTTGGAGTTGTGAAGTTGGAAATGAGTGCAGCTGCCTGTTTATGTTAGTCTTTTCATAGAGCTGAGGCACACAAGGAACAGACCCTTTTTCATACTTCCAAAATCGAGCATAGAAGGCATATTCAATTCTTACCGATTTTAAAATTTATATTAAATGGTTCAACTCCTTGGATGGGTGACCAAGTGACAACAGGCGCTTACTAGTCTACTGTTTAGAAGGTCACTTGAATTAGTTTCAGGAGTGGAGTAGGGTAGATCAAGCCCTACTTGTATAGACTTAAGTCAACTGTCTCGCTACCCGATATAACTAATGTTCGTCACGAGTCAACTCCGTGGTCCTGAAATTTGAACCGATACACCTTGCTTACTCATTTAATAGGTTCTTTAAGTGGATCAGCTTCTAGCTTTTAGGACAGTTTTTGTATCTGGATGTAAGTATTTGATAAACAGCCAGCAAGGAATTTTGCAGGTATAAATCCGGATATCATTATTCAGGCACATGATACCTGAACGTATCATATTTGAATCCCTGCTGCAAATATGTTTTGGTACAGAGTACAGAAGGATGTAACTATATCAAACTGTTGGGCATGGCAGGGAAAATGTAGGAATGTCATTACCTAATAAAGCCCCTGCAATCTTTGATCGAAAAAAAGCAAATTGGTACAGATGGTGTACTTTTGGGTCAATTTAACAGAATATGGTTATTGCGTTCTATACCCATTTTCATACTGCGAATTAGGTAACATTGGCCTAGAGAGGTAGTTGATAAATTAATAAAACCACTGTCAATGTACAATATATCAGATACACTCGGATGCACCGTACACCCAAGACTATTTTTCCTTATTGCTCATTTGGAGTCTTTTTATCAATAGCCTTGGGTATATGGTAACACGGGTATACTATATAGGTTTTGTCAATGATGCCATATTGTTGTGGCTTTTTTTATAATTAGAAAGCATTGATGTTCTAAATCCTGTTGGAAATGCTATATTCCCATGTAAGTTGTTTAATTTTATTTCTCTACCTTCTGCAGTGATGCTTATGGGTGCTCTTGTATATGGCATCAGATACACATATTCAGAGTATATTTGCACACTCCTTGTTGCAGGAGGTGTGTCACTCTTTGCACTGTCTAAGGTGAGATGTGTACCAAACTTCTAACTAGTCAGCGACATCTTTTCTCCCTTTTGTTTAATTGGCATTCTTGGAGGGTGCTGTTGCTTGTCAGTATTTTTGGTCATAAGAATTAGAATATACTTGTATCTTATACAACTTGATATGTTGCTCCACAGACTAGTGCAAAGACCATTAGTAAACTGGCACGCCCTAATGCACCTCTTGGATATGGTCTGTGTTTCCTGAACCTTGCTTTTGATGGGTTCACAAATGCTACACAGGATTCAATAACAGCAAGGTATTCTAGTGTTTTCTTCTCCTTTTAGTATTACTTGTGCACCTTTCTGAAAGGTAAACTGCTTGATGCTCTACCCTGCCTAAAGAACTCCCATCTTCTATGCTGCAGCATAACTTGTGTTCCTGGAAATCAATAGTCTATTATTTTTATCTTTTACTTCTTGCTTGGTAGACTTAATGATCATCACACTGTTTGCAGGTATCCAAAAACAAGTGCTTGGGAAATCATGCTAGGAATGAATCTCTGGGGCACTATATACAATGTGGTTTACATGTTCGGTTGGCCCCAAGCCAGTGGTTATGAGGCCATTCGATTTTGTCAGCAGCATCCAGAGGCAGGATGGGACATCCTTTTTTTCTGCTTATGTGGTGCAGTTGGCCAAAATTTCATCTTCCTAACAATCAGCAGATTTGGCTCTCTTACTAACACGACTATCACAACCACCCGCAAGTTTGTTAGCATTGTTGTCTCTTCCCTTCTCAGTGGCAATCCTCTCTCCACTCGTCAGTGGAGCAGCGTTATCATGGTCTTCTCTGGGTTGTCCTACCAGATTTACCTTAAATGGCAGAAGTTGCAAAGGTTGCAAAAGAAGAGAAAAGCTACTTGAAAGAAGTTATAGGATAGTAAGGTTGCTTAACAGGGTTCTTTTTTGTGGTTTTTAATTATTAATTTTCTACCTATTGAACTAAAATTATACCTTTGTTGTAAAAGTCCCAGTTTGGACTTCAGGAAGGATTAATCAGGAAGGATATATGATATAGAAGATTGTAACTAGAGTAGATCCGAAATCCAGTTTTCAACGAAGTTTTGACATGATTAGGCATAAGAAATGCATGTAAAGTGAAGCAAATGATTCGTTTATCTACCTCAAGTTTTTACTCATTCATAGATTTGGAAATCCTTGAATAATGTGGATGCAAACAATTGACCAAGTTTTGTTTGGTAATGTACGCTTTACTTTAGTGAAAGAGGCGTACGAAAAAATTTAGTGAGAAGATATGGGTATTATTTGGAGGATAAATGAAAGGAAAATCGATAGTTGTCAATGGTAGGTGATAGAGTTGAGGATTGTTTGTACCTTCATGAATTTATCTTTAAGAAACCCAAACCTATAAACTTGGGGTATTTATGGGTGTGGTTAATCGTCCCGAAATAACATAATAACACTAAAAATTTAGCCAATTTCCTAATTATAGTGTTTATGTTAGTGCTAAAGTTTCTAAATAATAATATACTTCCTCTAATTGTTGTTACTTAGTAACAAATAGTAGAATTAATATAATTGTTGGAAAATGTTTCACAATAGTTAAATAGAGGGAAAAAAAATAGATTTTTCGGTTAACCGTTTACTTAAAAAATTATAACCGTAATTGTACCATTTAGGGTATATTCTGTTCAACTTATTTTGTCTTGTCTTGTCTTATCTTATAAGATCTTATAAAATCTTATCTGATCTTATTTTATCTTATCTGATCTGATCTTATCTTATTTTAACTTATCTTATCTTATAAGATAGTTTATTGAGTGTGTCTAACATCTTATTTTATCTTATCTGATCTTATCTTATCTTATCTTATCTTATAAAATCTTAGTTAAAATAAGTTGAACAGAACGGACCTTTAACCATTACTTTTATCGGTTCGGTAACTGTACCTTTAAAACTTTTTTTTATCTGTACGGTTACCATCCATTTGGACCAGTTTTTCGGTACGATTTTTCGGTTTCGGTTTTTTTATGAACACATTTAATATAAACTGCCTTTCGTCTTTCCTACTGTAATCTCGAACAGTATTTCTGAAAGGACAAATATAATTGTTATTTGTGCCCGAATGTGCAAATTTACAAAATCATCCTTACAAAAACAGTTCAAAAAGAAGTACGTACATTATTATATTATTATAAGTATGTTTATATTGTTATTATATAGATTTTATATACTTATATTAAGTTTAAACACATTGCTTTATGATTTTATTTTCATTGTTAACTATATTTAATTATAATACTTTTGTTGATGAGGTACATTAGTCATTGGTCCAAGAATATAATCAAAAGTCAAGCCCAAAGTATTTTTAGTTCAACTTCAGCCCAACATTCAAAAAGAAAAGAAAAGGAGTTAAAAAGTCATGCCCAATTCTTTGTTGTAAATCAGCCCAAGATCCAACATTTAAAGGATAAGAAAAAGAGAAAAAGACCGGGAAAAGAAAAGAAGAAAAAGAGATACGGAAAAAAAAAGGAAAACAAAAGAAGGGAAAAGAAAACGAAAAAGAACGAAGCAGCAAACCTTCATCCTTTTCCTTCACATTAATCCCCAATCACAAAACCTGCAAGTCGCCAAATAACAAGGAGAAGTCGGTTTCTTGTTCGAATTCTTGGGGGCCAATTCTCTTTCTTAATTGGTCGGATCTCACAATTAGGGCAGCGTGAATGAGTATATATAATACCCAATTGAGGCTCCGAAAATCAGTATTCAAGCAAATCCCACAAATTTTTTTGAGAGAAATTAGAGAAACTCGAGTGAGGCATCAAGCCACATTTGGAGGTGCGTGAGTTGGACTGGAAGTGACAAATGCGGCTCAAAACTCTACCCTTCTCATTCATCTTCACAATATATATATATATACATCCTATTATGACCTAAATGCACAAATAGGAAATATAACATAAATAGAACTTTACAATATTATATCGTAACATCCCCTCAAGATGGAGCATGGAGATCTCGAATGCCCATCTTGTCTAAAAAAAACTCAAACTGTGTCTTACCCAAAGCCTTAGTGAAAATGTCCGCTAATTGCACCTTTGTCGACACATACGAAGGTGAAATCACACCCTCTTTAATCGCATCTCTAATAAAATGACAATCTGACTCAATGTGCTTTGTTCTCTCATGAAATACGGGATTCTGAGCAATGTGGAGGGCTGATTGACTATCACACAACATACTCATACCCTGTTTGTGTTCAACGCCCAAATCTCGTGGCAGTTGCTTCAACCACTTCAACTCACAAGTTAATGCTGCCATCGATTATCGATATTCTGCTTCCGCAGACGAGCGAGAGACAGTATGTTGTTTCTTAGTTTTCCAGGACACCGGGGAAACACCATAATACGAACCACCCAGTCAACGAACGACGGGTCAAAGGACAACTTGCCTAATCTGAGTCACACCATCCCTCTAGTTGCAATGCACTATCAGAACGTAGAAGAATGCCCTGTCCTGGACACTTTTTCAGATATCGTACCACTCTCAATGCTGCTTTCCAATGCTCCTCTCTTGGTGCTTGCATAAATTGCGACAAAATGTGCACCGAATACGCCAAATCTGGACAAGTAACAGCTAAGTAAATAAGTCTCCCAATCAACCGTTTGTATTTTTCGCCGTCCTCCAACTCCTTCCCCTTTGCAAAGGCCAGCTTGTGATTTTGCTCCATTGGGAAGTCAACAAGTTTTGCACCTAACAATCCAGTCTCTGAAATAATATCCACACTAGTGGAAAAAAACGCAAGGGCTGCGGTGCAAGGGCTGCGGTTTATTGCAAAACGCAGCCCTTAAGAGTGAAGGGCTGCGGTTAGCATAAAAACCGCAGCCCTTTAGTAATAAAGGGTTGCGATTTTGGGCTTAACCGCAGCCCTTTAGTGAAGGGCTGCGGTCCATATTAAAACCGCAGGCCTTTTCACTTACGCGCGTTTCCCCCAAATACTAAAACCCTAACTTTTCCCCCTCTCTCCCCAGTCCCCGATTTTTCCCTCCCTCACCTCATTAAACCCCCTCTTTCTTCGCAGCTCATTTCACCAGTCCTTCTCTCTCTTCGCAGCTCTCCTCACCCCTCCGCTGCCGTTCGCCCACTGGAGTGAAAAACATATCGCCAGCTGAGGACATAAAAATGGTGGCGGCGTCGTCGGTGGTGGCAGTATACCCATTATCAAACTACACTCTCTTTTGTCGATCGTCTTGCTCGTATCAAACTACACTCGCAATGGGCTCCCAAGGCGATTTCGGTCAATCGAAAGAAGCTAGATCTAGGGCGGAAGAAGACCGCATCGTTCTTCACGAGATCGAAACCCTAAAACGCCGAATCATCGAACCAGACATACCTAAACGCAAGATGAAGGAGTTTATAATTCGCCTCGTCTACGTTGAGGGATTGGTGATGCAATTCGGAGTGACGAAGCCGATTTCATGGCAGGACCTGCTGCTGCGGATTTGCAGAGAACTCGTGAATTGGAGAAGGTTTGGTGTTTTTTTTTTATTCTTGATCATCTTTTTCAAGTTGCAATTCTCCTTTTTTATACCTTGGTTTAAAGATTGTTGCTTGTTTGATTACCAGTTTTTGGTTGAATCTGCTCTTTATGAAAGCGAAGACGAGGCCGCTAAGAGGGAGGCGGTTTTGGCTCGCCTTAGAGAGGTACATGAATTATCTACTTTGGATTGAAGTTATTTGTTTTTTTTTGACATGAATTGAATGCGTAATTGTGTCCATATTCGAGCTCAGGCTGTGGATTGATTATGTTTTCGCCGTCATATAAAAAGAGGATCTTAAGATTATATGGAAAGAGTTGGATTGAGGGGTGTATATGATTGGACATCACTGTATTTGGGTTAAATTGTGCAAATTAAGTTGATACTTTTGTTCTGCTATCATTCAGCCAAGCATCTTTATGATCTGAAGCTTTGTAGATGTTTATCTTGTATTTCGGTCTGCATTGAATTACATGTGGCATTAAAAGTTCAGTATGACTCATGATGATAGTATTCTCCTTAAACGTACTGGTTACTTGGCTGTTACGCTTTTCCTTAATGAAGACCATGATCTTATCATCCTCATTGTTAATACTATTCAAAAGGACTTGAAATCGATAATTATCTTGTGGTTTGTCTTGCTTTGAATCTTTGTTTGCCGGTTGATCAACGAGGAGACGATACTGGCCGTGTTGCCTTTGGTTGTTGAGTTGCTTAATCATCCTAAAGAAGTTGTTAAGAAGAAGGCGGTTATGGCATTGCATCGGTTTTATCAGCAGTCACCGTCTTCTGTTTCTCATCTTGTCTCCAAATTCCGCAAGGTGCATTTTTTTTTTTTGATGTTATTAGGTTTAATTCGGCATTTGTTAAATTATGAAGAATGCAATTTGTTTGAGAATTCTGTAAGTAGATTCAGTGAATTGAAGAGTAATCAGAGAATGTTGAAGTGAAAATGAGCTATATATATTTAGTAGTATATCCATGGATAGAAATTAAGTATGTCCTAACTGTGTGACGCGGCTTTGCCATGAATTTCTAGCATAATTTCGTGTGCAGAGCTTCTTTTGTTGCATGATATAATGTGATGGTATGCACTGCAATCTTGATCAATTGAAGTGAAAGTGAATATCTTTCTAGGTTTAGGAATCTGTCTTGGGAAATACCATTGTTTTAGAGTTATGTACCATGAATCTTCATTACTATTGGATGTGTGAGTGCATATGATTGAGGTAGTCTCCTGAATTGTGCCCTTTTATGCTAAATATTTGCCAAATGTAAGTGGATTCTGTTTCACTAGTACTAAATGTTTTTTCTGCCAAATTTGAGGTAGAAGTTCAATTCTTCCTATGGTTAGAAGCTGTTTGGATCTTGTTGTGAGATGCATAATGATTGATGCTAAGTTTGAATCTTACTTGTAAAATTTATGGATTTTATATTTTGTTCATGGGGTACTTATTAGTTCTGAGTCGCTGTTAGGAAGGATGGCAAAAAGTAATAATAATTGGCCACATTCAGAAAGCAGAAATATGTTTTTATTCTGCATGAAGAACTAAACTACTAAACAATTTGCATTTTCTTTTCATCTGTTTAATGTTGATGCATGGGCTTGTAGGATTAATCCTTAACCTTCTCTCGTTATGTAAGAAGTGGTCGTTACCCTTGTCCCGTTCTTGGAAAGTGCCTTGTTAGAGCTAAACATCAATGAGGCAACGGTAATGTTGTAGGATGGCTTGTGAGTTTCATAGAGAGACTATTATTTGCTGATGACTGACAATTAATCTTATTTGATTACTAAAATTCCACCAATAATAATTCAGTCCTTTCCTGAAATTATGTGTCGACAGTCATATGTTCACCTCGCTTTGAAAACATCAGTTATGAAAGTAACTATTTATCTTTGTGTATTTATCAGTTATGAAAGTAACTATTTATCTTTTCTTTTCCTCATGATTAAGATTTATCATATAGGTTTTGGGGTATTTATCTTTGTGTTCTATTAGCTGGTTGTTTTTAAACAACCGCAACCCTTCACGCTTGAAGTTGTATTTTCATTACCCCTTAAAATTTCCCTCGCTATTGGCAATTCACGCTTGAAGTTGTATTTTCATAGTCCGCTCGAATTGTTTGGAAGTAACTATCAATTTTCTGTTGTCTTTTTAATTTTTACCAACTTCTTCTCTCATCTTCATCTCTTCTCTTTTATTTTCTCTTATGGAATTCCAGTTCAATACACCCCTTGTAATGTGCATTGTGCCTGTACTGATATGATGTCTTTTTTTTTGTCAATACATGTTCTTTCTGTTGAATTAAACAGAAGTGATTGAATATTGGGGCTGGATATGGTGCAGGCATTGTTCGGCGTTACATATTAACTTGTAATGTAAATATGGAGAATGAGAAAAGGTATGTCTTATTCTCACTCTTTTCTGTTTTTTACTGAGTTATATTTTAGAAATTAGGACCCTTTTATCCGAAGTTGATTGTTCGAGGATGAACCGTATTTATCCCCCTTTTCCCCCTTAGTTGAAGATGATTGTTCGAGGAATTAGTATGGGCATTGTAGCCCCCTTTGGGATCATGGTGTTGGTTTTGTTCAATTGTTTTTGGCCGTTATTACTTGCTTCATGCTTAAAGTTTGTTGAATTTAGTTAGTTATTGATATTTGTGGGATTTCTTGGCCTAATATGCATCTAAGTGATTGTTTTAGGGCTTTAATTGTTTGATCCATGGTTAAGTGATTGTTTTTTAGACTTTATTTGCTTGATCATCTATCTAAATCATATGAACATGAAGATTATGGCTAAACTGTAAATCAAACAATACCAAGCCATTCTCTAAATAATTTGACTTTTGCACTTGTTAATGCTAATACGGTTTGATTTTCTAAAAATTATTAAACTACGAACAATTGTTTGATTTGATTTTTTTTTTTATTTCGCAAAACTGATCATCCAACTACATGATGAGGTTTTTATGGCACTCATATATATCAGCATATGCGATATGCATAGAAAACTGTATGTCACATATATATGGATACCAAAATAAATCATAAGATTTGGTCAAATGATAAATAGTTTTTCAGTACTAATGAGCTAAGTATTTCCCATCCTATTCTCTAACATGAAACAACTCATATATGCATAATAGTATGGGATAATGGGATATCACATGTTTTTGGCCAAAACAACTCTTCATATAATGAAAAGGCTAATAGTCAAAATCAAACACCCCCTCCCACCCCCCCCGCACACCCCCCCTTCCCACAGCCTCTTCCTCCCACGACCCGCACTCACACCCCCACACACCCCCCCGCCATGCACACACCCCCCCTACCATGCACACCCCCCCCTGCCATGCACACATCCCCCGCCATGCACACCCCCGCCATGCATAGACCCCTCTCGCTCCAAACCCCCCCCACCTACTGCTGTAGCCCCCGTCTCCTACACAACACACCACCCCTATGCGGACCCCCCCGCTGCACACCCCCCAAACAACCCCCGCACACACCCCCTCCCATGCACAACCCCCTTGCTCCACCACCCCCCCCAACCCCCTACACCGCTCCCCGCACACCACCCCCATGCACCGACCGCCCGTGCCGCACACCCCTGCCATACTCGTTTACCGTTAGAGCCACTTAACCATATCTTTCTGGAAGACAAATTTTCCCCTACTTGTATTTAAAGACCTTATTGCTGTTTCTCATGTCTTAATATTGTTGAACGCTTTGCAGATCTATTTATGTCGAGGTTATTTTTGGGAGCCAAGAAGGCAATTTGCAGCTTTGGAATGTTGAAGAAAAATCTATAGGATTTTAAGGGATGGAATGCACCCATTTCTTGTTGTATCTCGTCTTCATAATGTAACTCGGTCAAAATTTTCTTTATATTTGTATGAATAGCATGAATTGCAATGAAAATTGATACTTGTATATATATGTAACTGTTTTTGGATCATTTAGGACTAAAAAATTCAAAAAAAAAAATTATTTTTTTTTTATTTTTTTTGGGTCTCAAGGGCTGCGGTCAGGGAAAAACCGCAGCCCTTAGTGACTTAAGGGCTGCGGTTGAGGGCCAAAACCGCAGCCCTTAACTCGTCAAGGGCTGCGGCTTTTCCCCTTAACCGCATCCCTTAATCCACTAAGGGCTGCGGTTTTGCCTTGACCGCAGCCCTTAACACGCTAAGGGCTGCGGTTAAAAACCGCAGCCCTTCCTAGATGCCAAGGGCTGCTAGTCCAATGGTTGCGGTCAAAAAACGCAGCCCTTGGGCCCGTTTTGACCGCAGCCCTTGGGCTTTTTTCCTCTAGTGCCAAGGCATATTTTCTCTGACAAACATAAAATCCATGCTTGCTACGGGGCACCTCTAACCCCAGAAAGTACTTCAGAGCACCCAGATTTTTCATCTTGAAGCATTCAATCAAATATGCTTTAAAACTCTCCATCGCAAATGTATTATTCCCTGCGATAATCATATCATTCACATAAATAAGCACACTCAATTGCAACGCACCCTTCGAAAGAGTAAAAAGAGAATAATCAGAATACGATTGTTTAAATCCGTATCCCTTCAGAGCCGTAGATAACTTCTTGCGACAAAATGTGCACCGAATACGCCAAATCTGGACAAGTAACAGCTAAGTAAATAAGTCTCCCAATCAACCGTTTGTATTTTTCGCCGTCCTCCAACTCCTTCCCCTCTGCTAAGGCCAGCTTGTGATTTTGCTCCATTGGGAAGTCAGCAAGTTTTGCACCTAACAATCCAGTCTCTGAAATAATATCCAAGGCATATTTTCTCTGACAAACATAAAATCCATGCTTGCTACGGGCCACCTCTAACCCCAGAAAGTACTTCAGAGCACCCAGATTTTTCATCTTGAAGCATTCAATCAAATATGCTTTAAAACTCTCCATCGCAAATGTATTATTCCCTGCGATAATCATATCATTCACATAAATAAGCACACTCAATTGCAACGCACCCTTCGAAAGAGCAAAAAGAGAATAATCAGAATACGATTGTTTAAATCTGTATCCCTTTAGAGCCGTAGATAACTTCTCAAACCAACACCTAGGTACTTGTTTCAAGCCATACAACGACTTTCTCATTCTGCAAACCCTGTCAACATTATTCTTCTGAAATCCTGGGGGGATCTTCATATAAATTTCTTCCTCTAAGTCTCCATGCAAGAATGCATTGGAAACATCCATCTGGTGCATCTCCCAGGTTTTCATAGTGGCAACTGCAAGAAAAGTACGTACCGTTGTCATTTTCGCCACCGGAGCGAATGTTTCATTGTAATCTAACCCTTCTTCCTGATGATTCCCGAGACAGACCAACCTTGCCTTTAATCTAAGCAATTTTCCATCTTCATCTCGCTTCTCCGTATACACCCATTTGCTCCCAAGTGCTTTCTTTCCAATAGGTAAACTCTCCAATGTCCAAGTTCCCTGTTCCTCAAGAGCCTCAATTTCAGCTGTCATTGCTTTTCGCCAACCCTCATGTTGCATAGCTTGCTTGAATGTTTTAGGAGCATTTTTTGTCTGCAAAGCTGCAATAAAATTTCTGTGTTTTGACGAAAAACGTTCACAATTAACAAAATATGTGATAGGATAAGGAGTACCTGAGGAAGATGATTTCGCGGATGAGCTTTCAGATATACTATATTTTTTTCAGTATTGTATGCATTACACAATCTCGCAATCTCGTATTCTGAAATTTTTGACGTTTACCTCTCCCTAAATCCTCCTCATTATTTTCTCTTTGAAGCCCCACATGTTGTTCCTCACTACTCAAGTTTGCTGCATTAGCTAAGTCACTTTGTTGACTCACTGCATGGCCTCGTTGGGTTGTGTGTTGCTGCTGCGTCACTCCCATCTCCTCACTTTGCGCTGCACACATCCCCTCACTCAGCACCTCACAAGCTGCATCTTGTTGCACCATACGTTGTGCCTCTCTCACCTCACTCTGCACCCCACATTTCGGTCCTCCACTCACACACTCCCCAGCAACCTGCTGCAATTCCCCAACTCTCTCTTGCTCACCCTCACTCTCCATAGCCAAGCCATCATCCAGCAGAGCCCCTACTCCAATGTCAGATACAATTAAGGGCACTGCATCCAACAACCAACTCTCAAAAACGTCAACACGACCATCCCCAACACATGACATAGGAAACACAACACTCTCAGTAGACTCATCCTTAAACGGAAAAATACGTTCGTGAAATTGGACGTCACGAGATACAAAAAATTCACGAGTCTCCAAATCAAACATTTGCCACCCTTTTTTTCCAAATGGATACCCAAGAAAAACACACTTACGACTACGCAACTCAAATTTATCTCCCTTACTACGTTGATTATAAGCATAACACAAACAACCAAATACTCGAATAGTGTCGTACGACGGTGGTTTCCCAAATAACATTTCATAGGATGTTTTGTTTGAAAGAAGAGGTGTAGGTGTCCTATTAATAAAAAAACACGCAGCCAAAATACACTATCCCCAAAACTTTTTAGGTAAATTTCCTTGTATCTGCAAAGCACGACCAACATTTAAAATGTGTTGATGTTTTCTCTCTGCTCTCCCATTTTGTTGAGGAGTCCCAACACAAGATGACTCAAACAATATCCCATGTTTAAAAAAATAACCCTGTAAGCAGTTGAACTCCGTACCATTATCACTCCGAACAACCTTGATAATTTGATTAAATTGGCGTTTAATCATAGCAATAAAATTAAGAAACATTAACTCAACTTCTGTTTTATTACTAATAAGATAAACCCAAACACCTCTAGAAAAGTCATCAACAATTGTCAAAAAATATTTAGAACCACAAGAAGAATGTGTCTTATAAGGACCCCATAAATCAACATGAACAAGTGCAAACATACGACTAGCCTTACTACTACTAATGGGAAAACTCTCTCTACATTGCTTGGCACGAGGATAGAGTTCACAAACTGCAGTATTCTTCCTAGTAGAATTACTCACAGGAGGGAGTAATTTCAAGACTTTCTCCGATGGATGCCCCATACGCTGATGCCAAAGATCAACCATACAATCCACTGCCATCACCCGTACTCGCGGAACACCACGAAAAAAATATAGTCCATCTTGTCTCTCACCCACGCCAATCACCGTCCTCGTCAATTGGTCCTGAATCACACACATTTTGTTAGTGAACTGAACAGAACAATTGGATTCGTCACATAATTGAGTCACAGAAATTAAATTGCAATTTAATTGTGGCACATATAATACATTATCAATAAATAAACCACCCTCCAATGTGAGTGAACATAGTTGATTTGCATTCACAGTCTGTCCATCCGGTAACAAAACCGGATTATTTGCAATTGTTTTGATATTTTTCAATAATGAGAGCTCACTCGTCACGTGATTATTAGCTCCTGTATCAACTATCCATTGCACATCTGTTTTACCTTGCAACTTAAGAGAATATTTATTATTGAGAAGCTCAATAATTTGTTGAACTTGGTCACTGGATACTCCTTGCAAAGCTGCTGTATTTTGTGTGGGTATGTTGCTGCTCATACCTCCACTTTGCACCGCATTCGCACGCACTGAGGTACTGCTACCAGACCGATTCCCACATCCTCCTCTGCCTCCACGCGACCCCGAGCTCCGACCACCTCTGCCAGGGCCTCTACCACCCTGCCTTTTCTCATCCCACCACTCCGGAAATCCAATGAGTTGATAACAACTCGCCTCATCATGCCCCTCGCGATTACAATGGGCACAAAATTTGTCACTCTTATCGCCGTATTTAGCTCGGTGTTTGGTCTCCACCTTAAATGCCATCACATTCTCCTTCTCTTTGCCTCCCTTGTTACGCAGACGCTCGGTGTTTATGACTGTCTGGTAAGCCTCATCAACAGAAGGTAAAGGTACTTGCGCCAACAATTGAGCACGCATGGCCTCATAAGGATCATCAAGACCAATCAAAAAATAATGAAGGTAATCTTCGTCACGAATGTCACTTACTTGCTTGGCAATATTACATTTACATTCGCCATAAGTACACCGCGGCACTCGAGAATATTGCACTACCTCCTTCCAGACCTTCGACAACCTTGCAGCATACTCCGTGACGGTTTCGAACACTCCCTGCTTGCAGTCACTCAAAGCCTGTTTGAGTTGACAAACCCTAGTACCACTCACAACGCAATATCGCTTCTTCAAGTGAGTCCATAACTCATGGGCTATATCAAAGTCTTCAATGGTGGATCGCAAACTCTCCTCAACAGTATTAGTAATCTACGAGACCACCATGGAATTCACAGCTAGCCAAAGCTTCTTCTTGTTTGCGTTTGTCGATGGCTCCTCAATCGTACCATCTACAAAGCCAAATTTGAATTTTGAAATCATCGAACGTCTCACGGCCTTAGCCCACTCATCATAATTTGATGTTCCACGGAGTTTGACTGGAGTAATCACCGCTCCGGGTCCATCACTCGAACTGAGGTAGTAGTCAAGATCGACAGGTTCTACCTTTGGTGGTTTATCTTCTCCCTCTTTGCCCATGCTGGAAGAATGGACAAAGATAATCTCACGTCTCTGTGGGTGGGAATGATAATTCCCTTGATTTCTCTGTTCTCAAATATGGCGGAAAAAAAATAGGGTTTTTAACCTGTGCTCATGATACCATGACAAATGCGGCTCAAAACTCTACCCTTCTCATTCATCTTCACAATATATATATACATCCTATTATGACCTAAATGCACAAATAGGAAATATAACATAAATAGAACTTTACAATATTATATCGTAACAGGAAGGCAACCTTTGGGTGGAGTCTTAGCACACAATCGAATAGGGTGAGATTCAATCTTGGACGTAGGTGCGAAATCCGAAATTCAAGGGCGAATTTTTGCGAGAATTACATAAGTTCTTCTCTCTTTCTCTTGTACTTTCAAATTGTTTTATTGTGTTGGTGTATTTTTATTGCATATGTGAGATGAGCGTGTACTCTCAAAAGGTTTTTTGACGGCCCTCCGCACGGGGAACACCTAAAACATTATTTACAAGGATGGTATTGAAAGCAGAATTGAAAAAATTTACAATGGAGAAATCTGAATTAAAGTAACTAAATTACTCAAAAGTAATTGGAGTCGCTCCTCATGATTTGAGCATGCCTGCATAATCTACTAGGGGTGTTCATGGGTGGTTAACCGTCCTGAAATAAAATTTTGGTTCGGTAACCAGAAGTATCGGTTCACCATTTTTGAGAATCGTAACCGTAACTGTTCAAACCGGTAACCGCATAAATGGTTAACCGGTTTTTCGGTACGATTTTCCGGTTAACCATTAACCGTTACTCAAGTTTTATCAAATTATTTTACTAATTTTATATATTAGATTTCAAATTTCTTTTCAACATAAATAATATACCATTAATACCAAGATTCTCTATCAAAGACAGTCATCTCTATAAACATTCCGCACCAATCACCATAAAATACATATCTCAAAGTTCTAAGAAAAAACAAGCACAAAAATCTAAACTATTACAAGTTGGTAGTTCGCAGTGAGAGTAGTTCACAATCATCTCTAAACTATGGCAAAGAGTAGTTCACAATGAGTGCACAGAGACACAGAGTAACTATTACAGTGAGTACACTTTTTTTTTTTTTTTTTATAATTGGGGTGTATTATTAATAAAGGAGTTAAAACTCCATCAAAGCAAAACGGCCATCACTGCCCTCATCACAAGGGAGCGAATAAGCACAGGTTCTTACATAAAGTTTCAGAGCCAAAATATCAAAACAGAAGGAATGATGCAAAAAATTACAGAACGAATTCTAAACCCATGCTATGAACTCGTCTCTTCTGCTCAGTCCTTGTTTAGCAAGATTACCAGCCACTGAGTTCGAGGATCCTGCCCCTGTGAGTGATGATTGTCTAAGGGTCACTACTTGAAGCATTTTACTAAAAAAAATAATAATTAATTAATATAATTATTATAAAAAATTAAATAATAATAAAATAAAATAAATATATTCGGTTTTTCGGTTAAGCGTTTTCCTAAAAATCATAACCGTAACTGTATTGTTTAACCGTAATTTTTACCGGTTCGGTAATCGCCTATTTTGACCGGTTTTCTGGTTTTTCGGTTTCGGTTTTTCGGTTTCGGTTTTTTGTGAACACCCCTATAATCTACGCATTGTTGAATGACGGTCCTTGCTTCTATCTCCTTTTTTGGTGCTTAGAAACATCATCAAATGCTTCCTAGCCTGCATACTGCATACTGCATAGTATATTAGTATGTGCGTAGTATGCTACTCAAAATAAGGTAAAATGATTTTTCATGTAAAACATTTTACAATAGAAAATTCAATTGCAAAGCTAATTTTTCTTTGTTTGGTTCAATGTAAAAAGTAAAAAACTTATATGGACTTGGTCCACACTAATTTAGTGTGGACCTAATGCTAATTCACGTGTTTTATGAAAAAAAAAGTTACTACATAAAAAAATAGATATAAAGATGAGTAAATATAGATTGTAAAGTTTGACTATGTGAAAAAATGGTTACTATGTCATATAGTGAAAATTTTATTATGATAAACTAATGTAAAGAAAGAGTGACTATATTAAAAAAAAACGATCACTATGGTAGATAGTAATTGTGTAGTGTAACTTAAGATTTTAAAAGGTTACTATATGGAAAAAAGGGTTACTATGTTAAATAATTGATTTTGGTGCACAATAATATTATTGTGGACCAGGTTCACGCAAGACTAACTCTAGGTTACGGAAAAAAGAAAAACGGAAGAGGAAGGGAGAGGATGGATAAGAGGGGATTAAAAGGTTGCTAGGGAGGAAAATGTGTTTCCCCTTCTTTTTTAAAAGAAAATGATTTTCACCTATACAATAGCTCTTTGTCTTTGATGGAAAACTTGTTTTACACCCCTTACTAAACCAAACAACGGAAAATGAGAGGAAAATAAAACTAATTTTCATGGAAAACATTTTACACCCTACCAAACGGGGCCTATATGCAAATATGCTATCGGTGGTTAATACAAAAAAAAAGTTCATAGATTCCATGATTGTCGCCTCAAAGATATTAGGGGCTTGCATTAATAATAACATTCGAATTCTATACTTAAAAAAAAATATTGTGTATAATTATGAAAAAAAAATTCTATAATGATACTTAGATTTATTTTAGTTATTATTTTATTTTTAAATCATATATCTAACTCAAATATTAATTTGACCTTAATGTGGATCCTTTCCTAGTTGATCGACCAGACCTTCACCCAACCAAACTCGATTACATAGATTTGAAACTGACCCAAATCTAACTAAAAAAATAAGCAGACCATATTAAAAGTGAATCAACCTTTGCTTAACCCGTTTGCCACCTATACTTAAACCCCAAAATTTTATAGGTTGGATTTTTTTTTTTCAAGTCTAGTTGTGAGCTAAAACAAGTTGTTCCAAGTCATTTATTAGTTTACCCCTTTCATTATTTGGAATGGCACCAACTTTTTTACTCCACCTATTTTCCAACTTTGTGTCCTACTTGAAGTGGTTCTCTTCATCTTAATTAACAAAATAAGTTTAAGGTTGATCAAATCACATTTGATTGATATAATAATTCTTTTTCATATAGGTCACTTGATTTGTCTCCTTAAACTTTGTGTCAGATAAAAAGGTAAACTAATTTAAGACAAGAGGGAGTAAATATACCTCCTGTAGAAATATTCAAGTGACAGGAACAAACGCCCGACCAAATTTTTACTTTTAGTATGTTCAAAGTCACATCAAAATGCCCACAAATTATAATCTATCTCCTTAAATTTGGATTCTCTAATAATATCAACCAATAACCACAACGAGATAAGCAATTCAACAATATAAACAATCAAGCAAAGGCACAAGGATTTTCACTTGGAAACCTCTTTCATGTGAATTGTGATGAGTAGAAAGCAGTCCAAATCATTATACATTGTATAATATGTAGATGCTCATTTTTTACCAAATCCTAACTTATTGATTTTATTCCAAGTAGTAGGGTAAGGATTAACCAAGAAAAGCACATCTCTATTCTCTATATATATGAAGTATGCAGTGGCGTATCCAGGATTCCAAACCTATGGGTTTGGAGCCGGTAAAAAAAAATATACATCCATTCACTTAAAGTTCAATACATTAATTCAAATATCAAACTACAATCTGAACAATTAGAAATTTGAACTCCATGAGTCTAGACCCTTCAAAGTTCAATCAAAGTAACTAACAAGTAACACTAACACTAACACAAGAACAGTGAAGAGACGCACCATAATTTGGATTAAACAACAAAATCTAAGAACAGAAATGAAAATTCTTTGCAGAAAAATATATCGAAACAAATAAATATGAGAAACCCCGAAGATGCTTTTATCTTTGCTTTTCTTACCTTGTATTCAAAGACACCCCCTTTTTCTCTCTCCTCTACTTTCTCTCTATGTGAATGGAGAAATCGAAGAACTATAAAACCCAGAAAACTGACAAAAATGTAGTGAAGAGCTTTCAGTTTATGTTTAGAATTTAGATAAAAGAAAAGAGTAAGGAAAAAAAAAGGGTGATTACTGGATTCGATCCCCAGACCTCAGTCCCCAGCCCCGCGCACTATGGAGAGACAAAACAACCGAGACACCTGCGTCATTAATTTTCTACTTTGCACGCATTTAGTATATATCTAATATCTAAAAATATTTTTAATTTCAAAAAAAAAAAACCTGGGCAATTTTTTCCTGAAAATCATTAGGTTCACCTGAACCCAGTGAACCCATAGTAAATCCGCCCCTGGAAGTATGAACCACGTCGCCATCATATAAGAAAGAAAGTTAAGAAGGACAAATTAACGTTTTAAGAAGACAAATTCTTGGGTGTAACTGTTATACAATAATTTATGGTGCAACAGCCCACAAATCACCGCTTCTTTTCTAAATAAACTCAAATGACATGAAATAAATGTTAAAATAATATGAGATTCATGACCTTGAAGTCTATGTCATTATGCATGTTACGCAATAAGTTATGGTGTAACATGTTCCATTCAAGACACACTATTTTAAGAAACTATCCTATTTAGGAAACTATCCTAAATAGAATAAAACGTTTCTCACAAGATATCTATAATCTATACTTCTATACTAATATATTAAAAGGTGTTCCTCAACTAGGAACTGTGCCACGTGGCGCTATCCCTTAGAGTGTTGACTTCATGTACTACACATACAATAAAAAATTAGAAAATGCATGGTATAAGATTTGATCCCATGACCTCAAGCTTGTATATTAATATCCTAACCACTAAACCAAGTAATGTTTGGTGTTATAATTTCAAAGTAAATTGCTATTAACTGAAAATTATGATTACCCGGGGCACCGCCTGGGCCTAAAAAATAGTAATATATTAAAAGGTGTCCCTAAAAAATTTTGTATGCCACGAGTTACTGTATTCTAAGCCTCTAATGCTTCCAAATCAAACCCTCAACTAAAAAAGTAATGTTGTGTAGTTACAAGGTATCGAACACGTGACCATTGAAATGAAAAGTGAAAGCTTAACCATGAATTTAACATAACACTATTGTTAAGTATTTCAAAATATAATTTCATAAGGTCCTATAATTATATCTCATTAAAAGATTTACACGAGTAGTTAGATACCTAACTTTTTTATGATAATAACAAGAGACTATTAGAGACATAAACTCTTACTCCAATTCTTTGTAAAAAGTTAAGCTATTACTTTCATCCTCAAACTTTTAAGGGTTTATTTTTTAAAATATCATGCAATTACTTATCAGGTCATTATGTCAATTTTTCCTCACTAGACAAAAAATTATGAAAGGTAACAACCTGGGGCATCGCCCGGGGCACTCACTTGTAAAAAGGCCAAGGAGAACACGATCAATGAGATCCTCGTGTTCGACGGGTTTGCCAAGAGCGGCTAATTGATTAGCACAATCTTTAAGCGAGTGCATGAACTCAGTAACGGTGCCGTTGCCTTTAGTTATGCGTTTGAGTTGATCTTTAAGATGTTTAATGTGGCCACAGCTAGGAAGTGCATAGGTTTTAGCAAGGGTCACCCATATAGCATGAGAGGTAGTGGCAAGGGAGGCAAGAGGAATGAGAGGTTGTGAAAGTGTGCCAACCAACGCTCCAAACAGGAGCTTGTCTTGGTAAATCCAGTAAAGGAATTCGGGTGTCAGGGATGCAGTGTCATCCACGGTATGGGTGGGAGGAGGGTGGGTAGGAGCCGTCGACAAACTTAAATAAGTCATGGCCAATGAGTATGGCTTCAACCTAGAGTTTCCATGAGAGGTAATTGGTTGATTGTAGTTTAATAGTGTTATGGATATTGAGGAAGGTGAAAGGATGAGATGGGTCGGAACTATTCGGGATTTGGTAGGAGGGAGTGGGGTTGCTAGTAACCATGCATGAAGAAGCAGAGAAGCGTGGGAAAGGATCAGAAATCTGATACCATGTGGAGAAGAGAGGTAGAGTTTGAGAAAAGTTATGTTTATCATACTTCTTCCGTTCTGTTTTAAATGAAATATTGGGTGAAATGATACTATTCATTAATCAATTTTGACTCCAATTTATCGCTATTATATAAAGAAAAACATAGTCAAGTGGGATCTTGTTAGATTTGTCTCGATGCATACTATCAAATTATAACTTTTTTATATTTTTTTACGTGTGCACAACTAAAGATATTATTGATTAAAGAAGCGCGTTGGGTTGCGTGAAAAAGCAAACGTTTCATTATGTAAAAATCAAACGTTTCATTACGTAAAAATCAAACAATATTATCCCATATGACTATAATTTTCCTTACGTAAAAATCACAAGAGATAGTGAAAGGGTGATGAGTGAATATTGTAAAAATTTCATTGTTGCAATAGAAAAAGAACGGAGGAAGTACATGAGAATATACTAAGAGTTGGTTACAACAAGCATCTAATAGAGGAGAGGATAAGTCATGGACTTGTTCAATGCTTCAATCCTTATCAGTTTATACTAACAAGTTGTATTTTGCGGGCACAAGGAGTTTAGTAGCAAAAGGAAGCTGAAACCAAAATACGAAATTATAGTGGACAAACAAAATGTTTTGAGGAAACCGAGAAGTAATAGGGTTAGGATTAACAAACCAACCTTTCACCAAAACAAAGTACATCTCTATTCTATTATATATTACTAGCTTTCTAAGCACGCGATGCGTGCGACGATAATTTTTTTATTGTGATATTTTGTAATATCGAGTAGTTAGTTTTACATGCACGCAATACATGTAGCGACAGCTCACTATAGTTTAAGTTGACAGTTTTTTTCAATAAAGACTCTGTTTTGTTCAACTTATTAGAAGTTATTTTCAGCAAAAATAAGTACATATCAGTTCAGATAAGTTCAGATAAGCAAAAATAAATTGAATGGAATGGAACCAAAGTAGTTAAAGAAAGCATGCATTTATAATTGATATTTTAAAAATAGTACTAAAAAAAGTCCATAAGAATATTGCATAATCATCTCTTTTGTCTAGTTTATCTAATTTGATTAGCAAATTAGTTCATAATTGCAAAATTATATTTATATTTATTTATTCGTGGAAATCAAACAAAAAAAAGAATCTTTCTTTTCTATTTTTTGCCATAATTGCAAAGATTACCTTTATATCTTTGTGTTTTTTCTATTGTCTTCTTTTGAATTTTAATTGTGAACTATTTTCAATTCTAACTCTTATTTATCGATCTATCATTGATAGTATTGCTAAAACTTCAAATGTCGTACGTTGTCTTGATCTGACCTTATTATCCTCTATGTAATTGATTTACACAAATTGAAATTTTATAAACCTATTAAAATGATCATTTCTTTACATGACTATAATGTTGTGGAAGTATATTGTTGATTTTTTATTTTGACAATTTTTCCTTTTATTGGAAGAGTTTGATATTCTTAAATGAATTTGTTATCTTTGCTTTTTTTTGTAAAGTTTTTTTTTTCTTTCCTTTTTTTAAACCTAAAATTTTAAGTTATTCTAATTTTAGTTTTTAAAAATGGCAAATATTTTGATTGATTGATTACCCGTTTTATTTTAAAATTTTAAACAAAACTAATGTAATTAAAAAAAATAAGGGTATTATAGTCATTTAATAGGGGGACACCATGCCTCCCCCCTTCACTTATATAATAGAGATATATCTGAACGACTGAACCCCGTTTCCATAATTAAAAAATTTAGAAGCACAAATAAAAGCGAGTATGGCAAAACCAAGAACAAAGCGTGATATCAATACGGAAAATTGGTTATTTGGAAGTGATACCGATTTGGAAAATAGGGTGTTTGAGAGTGATAAAAGTTGGGTGTTTGAGTTGAGTTTATTGTCAGGGGAAGACTTAGAAGCACCAATTTGGTGGCGCAGATTGAGCCTTGGGCGGAACATGCAAACGTACGGCGTAGCGAAGATTAAAGGCTATGAAGAAGAAAGTAACGGTAATCCGTCAACGTGAATCGACAAAATAGGCTAGTGGAACCACAAGTTCATCTTCACGGGGGTGGATAGTAGAGCTAAATACCAAGTTTCCATATTGTAAAAAACTTATATGGACTTGGTCCACACTAAATTAGTGTGGACCTTGTTGGAGTTAAGGCTTGGAAAAACCTTGGCTCATTTTCTTGTTTGTCCCACATTGCTTGTGGGAGGGAATTTCTTCATGTTTATATATTTCCTCCCTCCTTCCATCTATTGAGTTGTGACTAGAGATGCTTTTGTGGTTGGATGATATGTTTGGTTTGGGCTTGCTATCACACACACACGCGCGCGCGCCGCCCGCCCGGACCGGGCCAGGGCCATGGGCCTTGGGCTTTGGGCTTTGGGGAATAAACTTAACTTAACTAAATTTTTGGACCCGGGAGCTACGCGTGTGTGGCTGTTGGAATTCTGTAACGTTTTACCGTTACAGTATTCATGGCAATCCCTAATTATCCGCCCATTGATTTCTGTCTTGATTGCTATCCGTTTTTTGGCTTGATTCTTCCCTATAAAATCAGTGCCATCCTGTTCAGTCAGATATACAAAAAATACAACAAACACTCTTCTCTCTTCCCTTCTCTTCTCTTTTCCTGGGTTTTCGTGCTATTCTCTAAAGCTCAGTTTGCTAGTGGTGGCATTCTTAGCTGCTGTGTAAACCTTGGGGAGCATTCCGGCCAAGATCGATAACCACCATTGTCGGGCCGTAATTGCTTTCAAGTCAGTGATCTCCTATCACGGCACAGCCTTGAAAGTTATCTATTTCTGCCTTTGCGAAACTCTTGTTCCAACAGACCTAATGCTAATTCATGAAAAAAAAGGTCACTATATAAAAAAAATAGATATAAAAGATGAGTAGATATAGATTGTGAAGTTTGACTATGTGAAAAAAATGGTACCATGTCACAAAGTGAAAATTTCATCATGATAAACTAATGTGAGAAACAGTGACTATATTGAAAAAAACAGTCACTATGATAGATATTAACTGTATAATATAACTTAAGATTTAAAAAAAGGCTACTATATAGAAAAAAGGGTCACTATGTTAAATAAGTGGTTTTGGTCCACAATAATGTTATTGTGGACCAGGTCCACGCAAGACTAACTCTTCCATATTTATATATGCTGCTGCTACAAGGATGCTGTTGGTAGATCAGCTCATCGGTACAACACAATTTCCTATGGATAAAATCCTTGCTAACAAAGACAAACCTTATGATCATTACCTTTTATATACGGGTACGGGTAGGGATATCGTCGGCCGGATCCACCTTAGGGCCAAACTTATGCCTTGTAACAACTTCCTACAAAATTTGTTGGGTGGTGGATACAATATTGAAGCGAAACAACACAATATTACAAGATTAACTCCGATAGATAATATGTTTAGGATATATTTTCTTCAGAATATTCAGATATATATTTGGATATTGTTTGGATTTCTAATCCTTCTCTACTTAGGTTTCATTAGGACTAAGGCTTTCTAACCCTTTATATATATTGTTCAATAGAATTATCTCCATTCACGGATTTTATCATAATCTAAAAAACTCCAATTCCTCCACCTCGTTTATCATATCCATCTCCTCCATCGCATTCGCACAAACACCATAATTATTCCAGCCAAGCTAATAATGATGCGCTCTTCGCAATCATAATGATGATGCCGATGTTGACACTGTTGAGTGTTGTGCTTCAAAGTAGTGGGTGTAGTTTCCTAAATTATCTCATCTATTGTTGTTAGTGGTTTTTTAGTTTCAGTAAAATAGGGAGTCTATTAAGTCAAGTGTAGTTAGTGCTTTGTTGTTAGTGGATTTACTAGGCTTAAGAATAGGAGTTAGTTACTTCATCTGCTGTTGCTATTTATATCTTCTTTATATTGGATTTTATAAGAGTGAAATCAATAGAGTAGTCTGTTGTTTATTCCTTCCACCATTGCTTTGCCTTCATAATTCTAATATTTTATAATTTCAACATGGTATTAAGAGCATCAGGTTAGATCCTGAACAACACATAGAGAGCAATGAAGGAAAAAAAAGGGGGAGAGAAAGAGTGTTAAAAGAAATAAAAAAAAAGGCAAGTAATAGTTTTTCTAGATGTGTGGTTAGGTTCCCTTTTAGCCCATGAAAATATTAATTTTGGCTATTATAAAAAAGAGGGAGACAAGTCATTTGAGGTGAAGGGGCAATCTTCACAAGCAAATTAGATAATTGGCAATCTGAAAATGGTGGAAGTCGTATTCAACGTAGAGACGGTTTCCGAAATTATTGTAGTATTTGCAATACTACATTGAATAGAGTTTATGGAGAGAATTGCTCGAAAGTCAATGGTGCTGGTGATTATGTGCATCAACATAATTGTGAGGTTGATGAGAAGTGCATCAACAAATTAAATGTCAAAGGTGATGAGACGCGCATCACACGGTTGAAGAGAAGTGCTTCATTCTTTCAATGAATTTTTAAAGTAAGAGAGTGTGTTAAAAGATACTTCAAAAATATATGTAATGGGTTTAGTGAAATTAGTCAATTTGTTAGTAAGGTGTTGAGGAGTTTAAACTCTGTTTTAATCATGTTGTTGCTGCAATTGAAGAGTTAAAAGATCTATCTACATACAGTTTTGACAAATTGATGTGTTCCCAATTGTCTCATGAAGTAAGAATTAATAAGTCTGTGAATAAAGATGTAGAAGAGAAAGCCTTTTAAGTTGAGCGACATATGTCAAATGAATGGCATTATGAGAGCGGTTGTGGTAGTGGTAGTTGTGGTCGCGGTAGAGCTCTTCGTGGTCGCGGTAAAGGTCGAGGTGGTCGCGGTTGTAAAGAAGGTGGAGGGTGTGGTCAATCCGAAGGACAACGTTCATCTATAAGTAGCATCCAATGCTACTATTGCAAGAGGTATGGTCACAAAGAGAAAGAGCATACCAATTTTGCTCAAAGTGCTGAAGGAGAAGAAATCAAGCTCTTCTAGTCGTGTGTTGATATTTGTCAAGAGTTCGTGTTTGTGGTCAAGTGTACGTGGTGGCGAGTAGTTTGTGGCAGCAGTCCAAGTCAGACAAGTATGAGGAATTTGTATCCATGTAATGGATGTTTGGTGTTAATGTTGGTGCCTATGTGGTTGTGTGTTTATGGAAGAAATCTGAAGCTTCAAAAGTTCGAGTCAAGTGTGTGTGTTTTGTGTTCTTGTTCTAGTTGTTGCAGTCTTCTAAGTTATGCATATGTGTAGCAGCATTCACAGCATCAGTATGAAATGCATGTGTTTGTCCAAGTGCATTGCAGTATGGAAATAATGTCTAGCAGAGAGTGGAAGTTAGTTGGGTGGTTTGCCCCCTTTGAAGCAAGGGGGTGCGCTGAGTGTTGTGCTTCAAAGTAGTGGGTGTGGTTTCCTAAATTATCTCATCTATTGTTGTTAGTGGTTTTTTAGTTTCAGTAAAATAGGGAGTTTATTAAGTCAAGTGTACTTAGTGCTTTGTTGTTAGTGGGTTTACTAGGCTTAAGAATAGGAGTTAGTTACTTCATATGCTATTGCTATTTATATCTTCTTTGTATTGGATTTTATAAGAGTGAAATCAATGAAGTAGTCTGTTGTTTTATTCCTTCCACCATTGCTTTGCCTTCATAATTCTAATATTTTATAATTTCAACAGACACAACCCTAACCAATTACTCGTTGGAACTTTTTATATGAATACAATGTTTGGTAATTAATATTTCAGCACCGTTCTTTTGGATTGACAGAAACTAAATTGCAGTGAATGGAGAGAAGCTGAACTGCAGAGAGTAACTGCAACTGAAACTGAATTGAAAATTAGTCCAAAAGAACAGGGCCTTCCTCAGTTTCTTTGTTTTGTTTTTACACTTTTTACTTTCACATTTAGAGCATAGTTTTGATCGCTAATATCTTTAATTAACAATTTGTTAAATTAAGCATTAGATCATGGTACCCTCACTAATGGTACCTAATGGTACTAATTCTAAGATACATCCGTACAACTACTATGTACATCCACCAAATTAGTTCACTAATAGTGAATTTCTTATTACCTCATTTAAGGTACAAGTCTTCAGTACTAACTCTAATAGTGCTTCAAAGCACTTAACTATAAGTGTTATTAAGTTGAATCAAATACATACTTATGTACGATATATAATCAACAAAAATTATTCCTATGAACATTGAAAGCATACAAACTCCAAACAATAACGTATTCGTAGAACGCACATGCAGCAGGATTTTATTCACGATTAAATCACAAACTAAAAATTAAAAGGTACAGCAAATGATTCATTATATTGGTGCATACATCACTCAACCTGCTGCAATTGGTTTTATTAACGCACTCATATACATTGGTCCAAAATACATATGAACCCTGGAGGACAATCTATAGCTAAACAATCGCCAACTTTGCCAGTTGGTTTAAAACCATCCTCAGAAGTAGCTTCCAACCCTTGTAACTTCTGTGGCAGGGCAACTTGCACAAAGAGTTGTTGAATTATATTCCTTGCTTCCAACTTCTTATTGGGTACTTGTAGCATCATATCATCCCTCGAAGCAAGTGTAGCATCTGCAATAAGTTTATTAATTCAGTAAAATTCTTGGTTATATTTCTATAATTGGAATTTGAAACTATGATTCTCAGACTAAGAACTTAATCATTTCGTCAAAACACACTAACACTCGAAAATAGGCTTGTTCTTCCAAATATTACTTCATTACTTCCTCCGTTTAGAAATAGTTGCACCATTTGTATAGTGTTTACTATTCACATTACACTATGATTATCTTTAATGATTTATATTTTAGGAAAAACGTAGTCATATGGGATATTGTTATATTCATCTCAATGTATACTTTTTTAATATCAACTGTTTATAATTTTTACTTATTGATAATCAAAAATATTAATGTCTGAAACCATGAATCGGCAAACGTGAAAACATAAAATTGTGCAACTAATTTTAAACGGAGAAAGTATATTTTAACAAAATATAGTGGGAAACCACCACCTATTTCTAAAACTAACTAAATTTTGTGAAGCAATATCTTAAAATTATTACTTTATGACTAACTTGAAATCTTCTCAAATGTTTGTATAAATAGACGATTTCACTTCAGTCATAAGGTTTTGCCAACAATTACATCTTTATTTTCAATTGTAAGCATAAATAGATATCAATGCAAGAAAGAAAGATAAATTAATGAGACATTAAGTAGTGATTAAACCTGATATAGCAAGCAACAGTACTGCTCCACAAATAACAAGCTTCAAAAAGGTGTTTAAAGCCATAATGATGTAGATTGATTTATCACTCTCTCAAAATAATAATGTGGTTTATAGGAGATGGTTAGATTGCATTGGACTTACGTTTCCATTTTATAGAAGACGTATTAGAGTGCCCTGTCCCCTATTTCTCATTTTTTTTCTATACTTTTGTTTTGGGGGTGGGGAGGGTGCTGAGTTGGTCCATATTGGCTTTACTTGGAGATAAGTTGGAGTTGTACCGGTCTGTTGGGTAGTTAATAAATAGTAGTAATGGGAATGAATTTTAAGAGTAATGTTACAATGGAAATACCCTTAAAAACCCATGGCGAGGAAATTTCAACCTCCAAATTTGTGTTTTTTTCTCCACGGGGAAGCAATCTTACCTCTAAGCTTGTGTTTTTTCCTCCAAAGGGGAAACAATTTTCATTACTATCTACAAGCTGATATTGGATGGGAATGAAAATTTAAGAAGAAAAAATATAACACTTTAGGATAAATTAGGATTACCATAGGAATGAACAAACAATGATTTTCTCACAAATTTACATACAAATTCATTGCTATTATTATAATTAACTACCAAACGGGCCATACAAGTATAAGAACAAATGACACTTAGGTTTTGTGGTCCGCTGTCCTGTGTCCATCTCCCACGGGGAGTAACATAGAGTGGTATAAAGGGGAAGGGGGTTGTCTTGTTTTGGGCCTGTATAGGCTCAAGACTTTCCTTGTATTGTCCAAGGATATTCTCCCCGTCCTTAACTAATTGTCGTATTACCTTAAATGAAAAAGTTATTTGGCCTATCTGGTCCCTTAATACATGTGATGTTAATCTTTACACTGACTATCTCATTTTCACATTCTTTTATCATATACATGTAATGTTGAATCATGCACTCACTATCTTTATGGCTCAATCAATTTTTTATACTTATTTTGTTATATCGACTCAAAATATCCACGCTTTCTTACTATTTACTTTTAATTTGTACTTTTTATCATTTATCGATTATTCACCAAAATATCATAAAAGGGTTTACACAAATTTTGGTATTGGATTCTTTCACGCATTTTTTTTACCAATAACTAATATCACCAATAATATATGCTTTATCTTTATTAGTCTCGACCTATAATATTATTGTATATCAAATGGATATAAAAATTGTTTTTCTAAATGGCACTTAGAGTATGCTATTTATGTTATCCAACCTCGTGGTTTTGTGGCTCCTGGTCGTGAGGAACATAAGGTGTGTAAGTTAAAGATATTATTGTATGGCCTAAAACAACTAAACAAGCCCCAAATTAAAGTAACGTCGTACGTAAAATTTCATAAAACCATTCTTAGTTTTGGGGTTGTATATTGATCCGATGTATATATGTGTCTATATTATAAATAATATTTGGTCTAGAATGCATTTCATGTACCTTTATGTAGGTAAGTGCTAATATTTGGTATTTTAGTAAACACATCAATGTTATTAATGAAATTAAGAGTTCTATCGTTTCAATTTGAATGATAGACTTAGGTGAAACTGATGTTATATTAGGTGTCAAAGCCACAGTGAGTCTTTCACCTTATATATCTCCATCTCATCAGGTAGAGAAAGTGTTTAAAATGTTTTACTAACTTTTCATTTGTCTAAATAATAAATTTCAGAATATTGTTATCCATATAAATAAACTATTAATGTTATTAACCCGAGTACTAGGTCACCAACTTTAAGGCTTTCTTTAAGAAGAGGTTAGTCCATGTCTATCACAAGATCACGTTACTAGGCTACTAGCTCATACTCTTATAGAGTTATAGTTGTATGCATCGTCATATACATTTCTAAGAAGAAAACTACAGATTTTCGAAAAGAAATATATTTGTTCGAATGAAATCTGACAGAGTGAGCAAGAGTGATCCTAAGACAAAGGAGCTTGATCATGAAGATGAGGAATGACGTTACCTTATTTAAATTGATTATATGGGAGGTTTGTTTATATATGTGATATTGCGATTGATAATTACACATCGCTCCAATGAGTTCGTTTAGATATTTATAAAATGTGTACTGGACAAATTTAATTGGCCTTCAGTCCATTTCCTTTTAGCTGTCTCAATTAAACTCGTGATACTTATGGATAATATATTTACGTGCATGTACAAGTGATCTACAGTATGCCAGGTGCCTGGTAGCTTGAAGAGCTTAGTAAGCTCAGCAAATTTCAGGAGAGAGAAAGAATGTTTGAGAGAATTCAGAATAAACTTCTCATTGATGAAATGTAAGAAATGAAAATTACAGCTCTAGTTTAAGACCTCCAAGCTATATATATTTACAATGCTAATGATTAAGAAAAGGTAAAATAAATTAATAACTGATAACAACTTGCTAACAGCTGCTAACAGAAATATCTAACTCATAACAAACTTGTAGAAAGCTTCTAGAAGAAGGTGAGTCAGCTGCCAGCAGTAGTAGCTCCAATACCCCCCTTCAAGTTAGGAGGTGGTTGAGAAAACAACCCTAACTTGGAAAGAAGCCTGCTGAACTGAGGAAATGGCATAGATTTAGCGAGGACATCTGCCAATTGAGATTGAGTTGGGAGGTAGTACAACTGTAAGAGGCCTTCAAGCACCTTCTCCCTATTAAAATGGCAGTCAATTCTATGTGTTTAGTACATTCATGAAAGACAGGGTTACGTGCTATGATTGTCACAAAATAAGGTCAATGGCTTAAGATGTGTGATGCCAAGTTCTTCCAATAAACGTACAGTCCATGCTACTTCAGATGCTGCTGAAGCCATTGCTCTATACTTAGCTTCTGAGGAGGATTTACTCACTGTACTTTGCTTCTTGGAACGCCAAGAAATAGGGGATTTCCCAAGCATTAACAAATAACCAGTGACTGACTTCCTTGAGTCAGGGTAAGAAGCCCAATCTGAGTCAGAAAATGCCTGTAATGTGAGTGTGTCACCACTGCCTTGTAACAAGATCCCTTGATCAAGAGTGTGTTATCACTGCTAGGGTAGTATTAAGGCTATTTTACTTGATTTATTTTGCATTTTAGTTCCCTTTTTCCTTAATTTCACCTCTTTTCTATCTAACTCTCTCTTAGCACATGTGTACATGTATTTGCATCCCCCTCCCTTACTCTTCTATTTGATCTTTGATGTGCAGGAACTCAAGCTCCTACAAGCTTAGAGGGGAGCAAAAAAGGGGAAGTAAGGAGGAAGAAGCTTGCCCTGGAAGCTCAAGGACCGTCCGAGCAAAGTAGCCCGCCCGGGTCAGGTCGCCCTCCCGGTCTATGCGATCGCTCGCCCGGGCCCATCAGCGGCCAAACTTACTGCATGTTCGTGGAATTTAAGGCACACGTCTGGGGTATCAGAGCGGTCCCATTCACCCTGCAACGCCCGTGCCATCCAGTGAGCCTGCTCGGGCTCCTCTCACCAGCACGCACGTGCCTCTTTAAGCCCGCCCGGGCCTCTATTCACTGGGTCTTTTCCGGATTTATTTTCTTTTGCGACTTGTGTAATTAGAGGGGGTATAAATAATCCTCTACCCTATTTTGGAAAGGATCCCAGATTTTTAGAACCCTAATCTTGCTTACTAGTGTAGGAGATAGAAAACTTGGCTCAAGAGGTGTATTTTGGTTATTGAAAATCAATGAAAAAGTGACAATTTCTTTGAAGTTTCTTGTTTTCTTAGTAATCCTCTCTATCCTTTCTTTCTCATTGTTTTTATGCATTTTTACTTTGTTATTTTCATGTTTTCATTGTTTAATCTTCATGCTTAATAGTTAATCTAGAGTAAAGTTTTCATCTTTTCTTAGTTTCTTCTTGTTTGTTCTTTAGATTTTGTTTTGCTTTTACTTTAAAGTATTGATTTTTAGTTTTGCTATTTTTAGATTGGTGATTTATTGCTAGTTTTTCCATGTGTAGGATGTCTAGTAGTATAATGGATAGTGAGTAGTTTATTAACTAGGATTGGGAGTAGCCTAATCATTGTTTGCATCCTATTTTCATGAGTAGAGTTTATTAGGTTGGTTATGTTTGGGATTTGTGCAATTTCAATCTTTGATGTCGATTGGTGACTTAGTTGGTGTGAGCTCCATCATCTTTTGGTCCTTTGTTGCCCATTTAATGGTTTACCACTACTACAAAAAAGGCCAAGGAGACCATCTATAGGAGACCGGTTAATGTTGCTAACCCATTTCTTAAATATAGGAAACCATTCATTATCCAAAACCAGTCTCTTAAGTTTAATTATTTGACTTATTGAAAAAGTTGTTGTGAGATAGGAGATTGTTTATCAGTAAAACCGGTTTCCTTGAAATATTTTAATTTTTTAAATCAATTTTTTTCAACATAATACTACTGTATGTGCTATATATTCTTGTTGCTGTGAGAGAGACTACTTCTAACTAAAACCGGTTTCCTTGAAATAATTTAATTTTGTAATACAATTTCTTTTCAACATAATACATGATATTCTTTTATATTTAGAATTCTTTTCCCTTTTTTAAACAACAGATAACGATCATTCACTAGTGAAATAAAGTTCTTTTGCTACATCCAAAAAAAAAATTCACGAATGCCGGTAAAAAAAAACCCAATCATTTTGTGCAATTTATGAAAACGAATAAAACCTCCTCATTCTTTCAAAAAAAAAAAAAAAACCTCCTCGTCATCATTTTCCCTCTTCCCTCTCGTACTCAACCTCCATCTCCTATCCTCGCATTCTCTCTCTCCTCTCTCGTTCTCAACCCTTATCTGATACTTCTCTCTCTTTCCATCTCTCCTACTCTGATCTCTCTACTCCATCTACGGAAATCATAAGGTATGTTCTTGATTCGATTTTAGGGTTTTGAGTTTCGACTATTTTTTAATCTCGCATGTTTGCTTGATTCTGCTCGTTGATTCTCCTTCGATATTTGTATTATCTGAGCTTTCAATCTCAAGTTGTTTGACGAAAGTTCGTTTATTTTCTTTGTTAAACCCTAATTTCGTCTAAAGTTAGCACATTTCTTCAGTTTCTTGTGCTTAATTTTGTCGCATTTTTTTTGTTGTTTCGTGTTTTGCGTTACTCACCAATTGATTTGGCTGGCTCTGTGTTCATTTTCGCATATTAGATAAGGTTTTTCGACTTTATAAGTCGGTTTTGTTGGCTGTTGTTTGGGTGTTGAGAAATTAAGGGTTTTGCTTAGAAGTTAGACATGGTATGAATGTTGAGAAATTGCCGCAATTAGAAGGTTAATTTAGGAGTGTTAAATGTGCTAGAGAAAGGCTCTGTGACATGGACGCTCAGTCAACTCGATCTAGGTCCTGGTTTGTGTGCTTTTAGTTACAGTTCTTAAGAGGTGGGTTGACTATCTATCTCGGGCCGCTCAGTGCTGCCTAGTAAAGTATGGCTCCCTCTTGGCCTCCGCTATCATCTCTTGTTGCTATAGAAGCTTTATGAACTAAATCATCTCTTGGCCTCCGCTATCATCTCTTAGGGCCGCTATCCCCTGTGCTATCCAGTATCCATCTTTAAATTTTTCTGGATACTGCTGATTTCACATCAGTGTGATTTTTCTTTTGGGGTAGCAAGATTGTCAGTAATTTGGAAACTCTTTTAAGAGTTGCTATAGAAGCTTTCTGAACTAAATCATCCATGTTTTTGTTTTTTCACATACTACTTTGGTTAAGATGATTATTGCTACCCCAATTTGTATGTATTCTGCTTGTGTGGATCCACTTGTCTACTCTTGGGATCTATTGTAATGTTTTGGGAAGCTGAATGTGTTCAATATGCGAGTCATTGAAAATCCGAGCGATGTAGGGGGATGCGGTTGTAAAAGTTCTTTTATGGTGAAGCAAATAGTTCAAACTTTATACAAAACTTACATATGGTTCTGGAAAGATTGACTATTCTTTTTGGCGCAGTTATCCACATCTTTGGATCCTTAATACTGATTAGCATACCATTGGGATTGACCGATTGAGTTATCACGTTGTAACTTAGCTTAGACTATTATGCAAATCGATGGGAGAATTATTCCAAAACAGCTATCATCTGTTGCTAGCTTTTGTATTTATATCCAAGTGATAGCAGAGCGATTGAGGAAAATAAACCTCTGACATGTATTGTTTGTAAATTCTCAACTACAATAAGGTATCATCTCTTGGAACTGAAAGTATGTTGCTTTTGTTTCTATGTTGGTGATTACTTTTGCTTGTTGATTAAGCTTAGTAACTTGATATGACTCGGTTATGCTATTGAAGTGGTTTTTGAGTTTAGTGTCTCGCGGTTGAAATTTGCATTTTGACTTCTGATTACTGAGGAAACTGCATTAGGGTAATATAGATGTAAGTTTTGTTGATCATGCTATTGGAGCTTGGTTTGGTGCTAGACTTATTGTTTTTCCTCCATTTAATATTTCTGATTATGTGGTTGTTTAAGATTGGTAGAAAGGGGATGGTTGCATTCATTTATGTACTTGTTGATATCGTTTTTTAAATAGTGGCAATTGCAGGTATTTGTTACGGATTTTTGGTCTGAGCATACACCTTGGCCCTTTAATCAATTACCAAAGAGCTATAACTTCTTGGTGAAACATGGCCATCTCTGGAAAATGACGTATTATGGGACAGCTCCTCGTGTAATCCATCAATCGAATTTTGCTGCAACATCTATGTTCATAGCACGGTGAGTCTGTTACTATCATGCTAAACCCTCTTAAGTTACCTGAGAAATAGTACATAGCTGTGGTTTTGTTTGAGAATTGATCTAACTATCGTAAAGATTGATCCAACTATTAAGGCTACGCATGTGAAGAAACATTCGTTTTCTTAGGGCTAGGGTAAGCAATAAAAGCAATTGGGAAGTATAGATGACCAGAAAGTGTACAGTGGAATTGTTGGCAATCTTTAGTTGAATGTGGGATGTGGGGTATAGGCATGATGTCTTAAATCCCCACTTTTGTGGCAAAACTGCAAACATACAATTGAATTTTACCTTATTTGGTGCATATCCATCCATTCACAGGTTTCTGATATGAATTTTATATGTATTAGCTTCTTGTTAGATTGAATGGTTCTCTATGTCATGAATTGGAATATATCCTAGTTTTAATCGATTTGTTATTTATGAGTATAAGAAACTTATAAAATATATCCTGGTTCTAACTATAATTATTTGAAATTATTTTGTAGTATTTTCATGTGATTCCTTGCACTTATTCACAAGAGATGATTGACGAGCTAAGAGATATGTAGGCGGCATATTTAAACAACCAAACACAAGACGATGGAGATTGAAGACAATAGCGGTCAAATTTGAATTGTACATATTCCTTGATTTTTTTTTTAGAATTTTAGTTTTAGTAGATAGCATTAGATTATAGAAACTTTATTTTTAAGACATTATTGGAAAAATTGATGCTTTTAGAGAAATTGTTTTTGGATATATATAAAATGTAGCGGATATTTTTTAACATGATGAATAGAGCAAGCAAGAATTCTTGTTTAATAATATTGTTGTAGTTATTTATATATTGTTTTATAGGAAAAAAAAAAAGCGTACATAGATTGAGCCGCAAATACAGGATAATGTATGTATATTGTAATTTATTCTAATTTTTAAAAAAATTGTGTTATAAATCTAAGAGACCGGTTGTGGTCAATATCTGGTTTCAAAGGGTAAGGTAAGGAGAGTGGTTTTAAATGTTAACTGGTCTCCTAACCTCTTTACATATGATATGTATGATTACCTAAGAGACTGGTTTTAGTTGTCAACTGGTCTCCCAAATAAACAAAGAAACCAGGCATCATAACCGGTCTCCTAACCTAGGACACCTGTGAGATGGAAACCGGTTGTAGTCCGGTTTCCTAGGCTGTTTTCAACCGGTTTCCTAGCCCTTTTTTGTAGTAGTGTACTTTTATGTGGTTGACCTTCATGATTGATTGATTAGTTGTTATATATCACTTGTTGATTGGTATTAACTTGGGTTTGATTTCAATTCTTAACTTGGCCTAGTTAGGTGATAACACCTTGAAATATAGGTTTTGTTGCCATAATTAGGACTCTAAACTCCCCAACAACGATTTTAGAGGTGTTTAGGTTTGTTTATTCCCTTTGCATATCCCCAATACGTGTCAATCCCTATATCTCTACTTGGTTGTTGGATGTGGACTATGATTGTGGTCATTTCCCATTCCTAGTGCTTTTCCTAATTTGATTCCAATAGTTCTAATCACTTAGTTCAACCAAAATTTGACCATTTCTTCGACTTAGCTTACTCTTAGCGTAACTATCTTAGTGAGACCTCCGATCCTTGTGGTTCGACCCTTGCTTACCACTTGACTAGTTTAGGTGGATAGTTAGGTTTTTATTTGACATTAGGGGAATAAGTAACGACCTAGCTAGTCTTTCCCTTGTTCAGTGTGCTGTAAGAACCTCAGGGTATGATGTAGAGCAGTAAGATGTGAGGTCCTAGGTGAATGCATGAACTGACTGAGACTTTGCACAACAAAGGTCAAGTCTGGTCTTGTATTGGTGAGGAAGCTTAACTTCCCTACAAGAGATCTATAGTACTTAGGATTAGGTAGGAGGTCACCTTCATCAGCTTGGAGTTTGAGATTGACAGGAAGTGGTGTAAGAGCTCTTTTAGTCAAGTCTATATCACATTCAGCAAGGAGCTCCTTAGAAAATTTCTATTAGCTAAGTAATGCACCCTCAGGAAGATAGGCAACTTCTATGCCTAAGAAGCAGTGTAGAATGCCAAGATCCTTGATGCTAAAGGTCTTATATATGTAGATGCTGTTTCAACGAATTTATAGTAGTGATGTCAGTTCCAGTGAGAACTATATCATCTACATATACAGCTGCAATGGTGATGTGAATATGATCCTTCTTAATAAACAAACTGTAATCATTTTTTGATTGAAGAAAGCCTTGTGTTGTAAGCTCTTCAACCAACTTAGCAAACCACTGCCTAGAAGCTTGCTTCAGGTCAAATAGTGATTTGTTCAGCTTACAAACTTTGTTGTGAGGGTTAGGGAAACCCAGAGGTACCTTCATGTACACCTCTTCTTTAAGATCTCCATGTAGAAAAGCGTTGTTTACATACAATTGGTAAACTGGCCAGTGTTTATAAGATGCAAGAGCTAGGATACACCTTATAGTAGGCATCTTGACTGCAGGAGAAAAAGTCTCCTCATAGTCAATGCCATACTTTTGGTTAAAGCCTTTAGCCACCAAACAAGCTTTACACCTGTCCAAAGTCCCATCTGCCTTCAATTTGACTTTATATACCCATTTATTGCCAATTGGCTTCTTGCCTAAGGGTAGATCAACTAGTTCCCAGGTGTTATTAGAGACAAGGGCTTGAATTTCCTTGTGCATTGCTTCAATCCACTCAGGTTTGGAAGAAGCTTCAGTGTAAGATGAGGGTTCCTGAAGAGTATTAATAAAAGTAGCTAGAAAAATTTTGTGAGAAGAAGGGAAGGCAGAGAAAGAGACTAGATTACACCAGTGAGAAGTGAGGGAGGCAGTGAAAGTATTACAGTAGTATTCTTGTAGGTAGGCAGGAGGTTTGTGTGTTCTGGTGGAATGTCTTGTGGCTTGTGGTGCAGGTGATATATCTTGTGGAGGATGAGATGTAAAATATGAACTAATGTCAACAACAGGTGAAGCATTGGTAAGAATAGGTGAGTTAGAGGTAGTGGAAGATGCAGAAGAAGAGGGAGAGTGATTAGAAGAATATATGGACAAATCATGAGTGAGAGAATAAGAAGATGAGTCAGCTGAAGTAGAGGTAGGTGTAGTTGGTGAGGTGTGAATAGGAAAATCATCATCAAAACAATCAAGTGTGCCAGTAGTAGTGATTATAAGATCATTAGAAGCAGCAATAGGAGAGTGTAATATATGAAAGGGAAAATGCCTTTCATGAAAAGTGACATCTCTGGTCACTAGATGCCTATGAGTAACAAGATTGTAAACTCTGTAACCCTTCTGAGTGGTTGAATAACCAAGAAACATAGCAGGCTGTGCTCTGGGAGCAAACTTAGATTTGTGAACTTTTGATTTAGAGATGAAGCAAAGACATCCAAAAGTCCTTAGGTGATCCAGGGAGGGTGTAGCTTGATATAATTTCTCATAAGGTGTAGCTTGATTAAGAGCAGAAAGAGGAAGCCTGTTGATCAGATATGCAGAACATAAAATGCTATCACCCCAAAATATATCAGGCACTTTAGAATGAAGGAAAACAGCCCTAGCTGTCTCTAATAGGTGTATGTGCTTGAGCTCTACCACACCATTTTGCTGTGGTGTGTCAGCACAGCTAGTTTGGTGATGAATACCATGCTTGAGACATAGAAGCTTCATATCACCTTCTATCAATTCCTTGGCATTGTCAGATCTAACACACAAAATCTTTGCATTGAACTGAGTATGCACATAAGTGGAGAAATTATTCAGGACTGCAACAACATCAGTTTTGTATTTCAGCAAATGTATCCAAGTAAAACGTGTAAAGTCATCAACAATTGTGAGGAATTGATTACAGCCTGAGTGAGTTTTGACCTTATAAGGTCCCCATACATCAATGTGGATCATATCAAAGGCTTTATTACTCTTGATAGAACTAATGGGAAAGGGCTTCCTAGTTTGTCTAGCAGTAGGACAAACTCTACAAATGATGTCTTTAGAACAAACTTTAGAATCACAGTTAGGAAACATTAGCTTCAAATGATCAAAAGGAACATGACCAAGGCACAAATGCCACAATTTTGCATCAGAAACAGCACTATAATAGGACTTAGTAATATGAGAATCAAAGGAGTTCACATGCACATGATGAGCAGCAACATTATAGAGTCCAGCTTGTAGTTTATCAAGAAGCATGGAGCTCCCTTTCTGAGAAAGGTCCTGGACAAAACACTTGTCATGAGTAAAGGAAATCTGGCAATGCAAATCTTTACACAGTTTGTGTATAGAAATAAGATTGAATTGGAAGCCTGCATGGTACATGTAAGACATTTTATAGAGTAATGTATGGACTAAGAACCACAGAGCCAATATGCTGAATAGGTATATGTGATCCATCTGGGATAGTTATAGTATTATGTGTCCCATTCATAACATCATAAGAAGCAACCCATGATAAGTTGTTGCAAATGTGGTTTAAAGCACCACTATCTAGCAGCCATTGTGTATTAAGACATGAAAGAAAACAATGATTACCTGCCATTAAAGCATGGCCAGATGTAACATGCTCACTGTCAGTAGTAGCTCCTCCAGTTCTGGTGGAAGAAGAGGCCTGATTGTTGAGCAAAGTCAACAGATGATTATACTGCTCCACAGAAATAGTATCCATCTTTGCATCAGAAGACAAACTCTCAGTATGAAAAGGTGTAGTTTGAACTGCAGCTGCAAATTTCTTCTCCTTAGGCTTGTAACCAGGTGGAAAACCATGGATTTTAAAACACCTTTCAAGACTATGTCCAGGAATTTTGCAGTGTGTGTAATAATAATGGGATCCAGGTTTTTTTATTGCCAGCAATGGAAGGTTTTCCTGAAGAAGAATAAGATTGAGAGGAAGATTGATAGAGTTGCTTGTATTTGTTGTTCCTGTCAGCAACAAAAGCTAAGGACTCTGTGTTAACATTAAGTTGAGTGAGTTCTTTGTGTCTCTCCTCTTGTGCAAAAATCCTGTATGCTTGAGATACTTTAGGTAAGGGATGTGTCATCAGTATGTTTCCTCTGATAGTTGAGAAGGTTTCATTCAACTTCATCATGAATTGAATCAGTTTCAACTCTTGATCTTTAGTAAGGATTCTTTGTGTCAAATTGCAAGTACAATTGTTACATGTACAATTTGGAATAGGATTAGTGTCATGCATCTCATCCCAAAGAGTTATGATTGTTGTATAAAACTCAGTCACAGTCATAGATCCTTGTGTGAGATCTGCCATCTTTTGTTCAAGAGAAAACACTTGAGTCATGGATGATTGACAAAAGCGTTCTTCAAGGTCCTTCCATACTTCAGATGCAGAACTGAAGTATAGAATACTTTTCTTGATAGTATTATCAAGATTAGCATGTATCCAGGACAAAACAAGATTATTATAGTGCTCAAGCTGTATACTCATCAGTTTCAGGCTTAACATCAAATTTGTCATCAACAAACCTCAATTTTGTTCTTAGTGGATAACATGGTCATCATTGAGCATTTCCAATCATTGTAACTAGTTCCATTGAACTTTACAGTAACAATTTAATTCACATTCGTATCAGATGGATGAATGCAAAAGATGCTGGTAGGATCTTGATTAGGAGGTAAGGTTGAGGTATTTTGTGTTTCAGGCATTGTGAAAGAAGAAGGAATTTGAAATTTCAGGAAATTTAAGATGATTGAAGATATATCACACAATGTAGAATCACACAATTTCAGCTAGAAAATTGTATGCAAATTTATAGATTCAGGTGAAAAATGCAGAATCAAAGTAAATGAGATTGATTAAGAACTAAGATGATTCAGGTGAGAAATATCATAATCTAACAAGATAGATCAAAATGAAGTGATGATCAAAGATGATTAAAGATCAAATTAGATGAAATAGTCATAATTCAATTGAATTTTATCAGAACTAGAAGATTTAACCTCAACTTTGCAAGAAGAATTTCAACTTCAGCTAGAGATAATTCAGATCATGAATATTCAGCTTTATGTGGAAGAAACAAATCTAGAAATCTTTAGAGAAATTTATCTGTTGTTTGCAGAAATTGCACAGCAGATTTTTAGAGAAATTTGAGCCAAGAATTTGTGATTTCCTGCTCTGATACCATTAAGAGCTTAGTAAGCTCAGCAAATTTCAGGAGAGAGAAAGAATGTTTGAGGGAATTCAAAATAAACTTCTCATTGATGAAATGTAAGAAATGAAAATTACAGCTCTAGTTTAAGACCTCCAAGCTATTTATATTTACAATGCTAATGATTAAGAAAAGGTAAAATAAATTATTAACTAATAACAACTTGCTAACAACTGCTAACAGAACTATCTAACTCATAACAAACTTGTAGAAAGCTTCTAGAAGAAGATGAGTCGGTGCCCGTGAGAGTAGCTCCAATATAGCTAGTTCAACTGTACAATGAAACTAGTGGGTGTGGGTTGCTCCAAGATTTTTTTTCAAAAAATAGATACAATCATTTGTGGACATCATAATTTATACGCTCTCTATAAATATTGTGTATTTTTATTTTTCTAGATGCATAGGGAACCGCAATAATAGTAATGTAGATGATATTCGATTTTGGACCATATTTTTAATTATTCTCTCATGTACTTCTATAAATTGTCTCTAGCTAAATATTGGTCATGATACATGAAAAGGATTATTAATCTAATCTGTTTCGATAAAATAAATCAGAAAAGTATATTGACATTATTACCCTTACTTTTTGCTATTAGTTTCGACAATCATTTGTGGACGGACTAGTTTCTAGTTTTTACTTTTTATTACTAAAGAAAAACTTTTTGGTCGCAAAATAAAGCAACGATAGTATTCCATTCTAATCCACAATCATATGCAAATCCAAGCTCCAATATGAACAACAAACGTACATTTTTATTTAACATATATAAGTAGGAACCATACAAACTCCGATCCAACAGCAGGATTTTATTAACATTAATAGTACACCATAAACATAGTAAGAACCAAGATTAAAAAGTCGAGCATGTTACATCAATTCTGCGTCCTGCTGTCCGTAATCTAATTACTGTTGTGATTTAGAAACTAAGTGTTAACTAGATTGTGCAATAATCAACAATAATCAAGAAGAATTGTGAAATTGAAACAACAAACAAGTAATGCAAAGAGGAATGAAAACAAGAAAGAACATACCAAGATTGACGTGGGAAACCCGAGCTCCGGTAGAAAAACCCACAAACTTGCACTATGGAAACAATGGAGAATCAATGGTGAACATACAATCTCTCACAAACTCACTCTCTCTCCTAAAACCCTAGAAAAGATGAGGCTCCAAGTTTGAACTTTGAGATATGTGTGCTACACTCTCTAAAACCAGAAAATAGGGTATTTATACTACAAGGAATAAAAACAATCCAACGGCCACGATTTAAACTTAATCGCGAAACACGTGCATAAAACTGGGTTAGCCCGCCCGGGCCAAAACCGCCCGCTCGGGCCAAGTCGCCAGCTCGGGCAAAATGCTTGCCCGCCCGGGGAAAACTTTATGCAAGTTTCTGCCTTCAATCTGCCAAAAACCGCACGCCCGAGCCAAAAAGAGCCCGCCCGGGGAGCTGCCCGCCCGGGCCCACATCTGCCCGCCCGGGCCACCCCCTGCTGCCCGCCCGGGCTGCTGGGCCAGCAGCTCTCCTTCGCTCGCTTTGGCTTCCTTCCTAGCTTGGGCTTCCGTGCTTGGTCTTCCCTCCTTTGGCACCTTGCTTCACCATCTCCAACTAAACCCCAATAATCTCCCACCTGGAGATCGGGTTAAGCAAGAGAAGATCCACCATAAATACCCGAAACCATCACCATCACTTCTCCATACATTGGCCATAGCCAATCCCGCTTCCCTTTCACCAAAGGAAACGACATCGAGGTTTCAACCAACCCCGATCCAAGATCTCTCCAAACCCATCACGGTCATACTCCCACCTAGATGCAATCCCGAGCATCACCATCATGCTCCCACCTAGCCTAAGCACCCCCATGACAAAACACATCTCCTCTACACCAAGGAAATGACATTGAAGTTTGCACCAACTCCAATACAAAGAAATCAAAGTCAACACCGACTTTGATTCTCAACAACAACACCTCCAAAACATTGTAACATCCCTACACAAACCTACACACCCTCCTAACCCCGGAGGTCGGTTCATCTAAGAGACACCACAACCAAATGAAGACCCTTCCTCTCCAACCAAGGAAGACCATTTAGGTCCAATCCAACCCCAACAAGTAATCATCACCTAAGCCAAAGAAGCTTCTCATTGTTCTAAGAGCAAACTCACATTGTTCCCACCCGAACAAAACACCCTTTGCTCCACTTAGGATTTCCGGCACAACATGCTTGTGTGCCACCCTTCACCTTGTGCGTTTACCGGTCAATTTGCCACCGGGATACCGCTTCACCACGGTTCTCATCCCTTGGCCCACTATCGATAGGTTTCCGACCGAACGACACCTTACATGAAGTTCCCACCCCAATTCCGGGCCCCTTCCTTGTGCCCTCCATGGTGTAGAGTGTTCCGCTTCTTGTCCCCCGAGCTATAACCATAGCTCCCTTGACAATCTTCCAAGAACCACCATCAAACACAACCTTGTGACCCGATGTAGCAAGTTGGGTCACCGATATCAAGCTTTTCTTCAACCTTGGGATGAACTTGACATCCTTCAACTCCAACGAGCCACCATGAGTGAGTTTCAAACTCACATCACCTTGCCCCATGACTTGCACTACCTTGCCATCCGCAAGATAGACTTCTCCAAGCTTTCCGGATTTAAAGTTCCGAAACAACTCCTTCGCTCGCTTTGGCTTCCTTCCTCGCTTGGGCTTCCGTGCTTGGTCTTCCCTCCTTTGGCACCTTGCTTCACCATCTCCAACTAAACCCCAACAATTACCTTACATTTTATCAACGTAATCCGACGTAAACACATTCCCCTGATTCGCACCGTTCATCTGGTCCACAATCTGCAGTACTATCGCAAGGAGTTATGACTTGTTTGCTAGTTACACCCACTATTCCTTGCGATGTTCTGAGTAGCTTTGAGATTTGGTCTTGAAACACCAAGTATTGTTGAATCATGGTCGTTGGTTCCACCTCCTTATTTGGTACTCCAAACATCATCACATCTTTCCTAGCAAGTGTAACATCTACAAATATAGCACAAAGAGGTTAATGCGATAAATTATCATACGTATATAATGTCATACTCCCTCTGTTTGATGTTTTTAATTTGACTTTTCTTATTTAAGAAAGATTCCAACTAGAAACATAAAAACAAGAACAAAGGAAATAATAATAAGAAGAAGAAAAGTTTGTTTATAGTTTTATAATTGGTGCGTGCCTTGGTGGTATTAAAGATGATCGAAGACCAACTAATCTACTTTATTATCAAAACACAAAGAGTTATAGTCGTATACCTGATATAGCAAGCAAGAGAACTGCTCCACATATCACAAGCTTGAAAAAGCTGTTGAACGCCATAATAATATAGACTACGAATCACACTCTCAGAAGAATGATATGCGTTATTATGTGTTTAGATGGTATATTGCATTGAACTTCGTTTCCCAATTTATAGGGGATGTACGAATTATTGGAGTGACTCCCCCCTCGTTTTTTTTAACAATGGGTAAATAGCTAATTGTTATTTCTTGCGGGTTTTTTTTTTAATTTCAATCAATTTAATTTTTGATATTATTTACCTACTTCAATTTGACCATCTTAATTATTTCATTTATAAATTAGGAAAAATTTAGTTATGTATGATCTTGTTAGCTTCATCTCAATATATATTTTCAAAATCTCAACTTTTTATCTGTTTTAGTTTGAAAAAATATATTAAAGCGCAAAGTATAAGTGTGCTACAAACGTGCAAGAGTGACATAGTGCGCATTCTCCCAGTTTATTTTCGATTGATTCGGTTGATTCGGTTCGATTCAATTCGGTTCGATTGCATCCGGTTCATTTTTCGCCCATTCGCTCGGTTCAATTGTCTGCTTGATTGATTCAATTCAATCCAAATTCGATGCGGTGCGTTCGGTTCGGTTCGATTCGAATCGGTCCAGTTCGGTCGGTTCGGTTGTTTTATGTCGAAAGTTAAGGCGCCTAGTAGAAGAACAGGCCTATAGTAGAAGAATAAAAAACAGGAAGTAATTATCTAAATTTTGAATATGAGTCTATAAGGCATTTATACCGATTATCTATTTCACATATTGCCATATTGGTGTATTTAAGAATTACATATTTAGCATTTATCTTTTCCTTATATTTTTATCCTTTTTTGGTGAGTGGAGGAGTTGCATTGGCTAGTACCTTGTGGGCCCTTTTTTGGGGTTGTCTCTGTTTGTATTGAAGCCTATATAGGAGAGAAAATAAATATGCATAAAAGAGGAATTTTGGCATATGTGAATGACATTTAATGTAATTGGCAAAGTTTTACCGGGGTGGCATCCAAGATTTATAATTGAATTTCATCTCCATCATTGCGCTTAGTAGTTCTTTACCACAAAAATAAAAGATTTATTTTCAGGCATTGTGAAATACTCACGACCTTTACCTTTTGTTTTTCCTGAATTGAGTTTATTCTCTCTTAAAAAAGATTATAAATAGGAAAACAAAAGAGAATAGTTTGGGGTATACAATAATTACTCAAATCAGTCCCATATATTAAAGCTTGTGCTCAAGCTAACATGATCAAAATGGATAATCATTTTTGTAGTAGAATTGCTATTAGGGGTGTAAGTGGACTGCGAAAAGTCCATAGTTCAATCCAGTCCAGTCCAAACTTGTCGGACGGAATGGACTGAACTCGAACTCAAATTTTCGAGTCCAAATATTTTCGGACTGGATTTGGACTCACCCCTTCGGAGTCCAATAAGTCCAATCCAGTCCAAAAAATATTTTAGCATATACTCCCATATATATTGTATATTTAATAAAATTCTTTTAACATTTTTTGTTGAATTTTTGGAACTTTTAACATTCCCACTCTAAATTCTTTTATCTGGCGCCAGAATTTTCACTTACCCTTCAAAAGTCCAACGTGAGAACTGGAAATTAAAAAGGCAAAAGTTACTTTAACCCTTTTGACTCCTTTTGTATTTTGCATTTTATAAGACTTTAAAGATGTATGCAATTAACTTACTTTGTGGAATAGATGTAATCAGTCCAAATTTTCAATTTTCAATGATTCAATCATGAGAAAATATTGTGAACCTAAGTAGGGAAAAAAAAATTAATATATTACATAATAATCGGACGGAATTGGACTGGATTCGAACAAAAGAAAAAAAGTTTCGGGCTGGATTGGACTCAAAAAAAAATTTGAATCGGATTTGGACTCAATTTCTCAAGTTCAAAAACCTTTGGACTTGATTTGGATTTGGCAAAGTCCAATCCACTTACACCCCTAATCTCTATTATATAAGGGAAGGGGGGAGCTATAGTGTTCCCCATAAATTTATTTAATTGCCCATTAGTAAATCAACTACTATTAAAAAAAGGGAAAAACAAAGTCAAACTCAAATATAGCATTAAAAATTTAACTTAAATATTGAAGGCAATCAAGTTATAATTGAGCCACCAAAAAAAGAAACATTAACATTAAGATTTAGTACATTTATGCTGAAAAAAGTAAAAAGAAATATTACATCAATCAAATATGTTATCAATTAATTCACAAATACAATCAAGTATTAGATGAAAAAGAAAAATTCAATCAATTAACACAGTGAAATGAATTATTTAACCCAAAAGACTATGCTAATACAACATAAGAAATCCTAAATAAATCCATTTAACATTATTTTATCATTTATCAAGTTTAATTTTAAAAACGTAAAAGAAAGAATAAGTAAAAAAAAATTAATAAAAGAAGGGTTAAATGATATAGGCTTAACCGCTCAACCTACGAAATTTAGCCAAAAAAATGTCTAATGTTCAAATTTTTTACCCCTGCATTATTCTATTGTTCATCGCGTGCATAATTTGCTAGTTGCTATATAAAGTATCATTAAAGGATAAACAATAGTCAACCAGAGTCTAGAGGACCATCAGAGACTTAGGCTATGTTTAGTTCACCTGAAATTTTCTGATCTGAACTTATCTGATCTGAACTAATTTTTTCTGATCTGATCTGAACTGATCAGATCTGATCAGATCTGATCTGAACTTATCTTTTACAAAACATATTATTACTAATATTATTATTACTTTGTATTTCATTACTAGTATTACTATTACTATCATTTTATTACTATGCACAACTTTCAATAATAATAATAATAATAATAATAATATAATAATAATACAATAATAATAATAATAATTTTATAATAATAATAATAATATAAAATAATAATAATATAAATAATAATAATAATAATAATAATAATATAATAATAATAATAATAATAATAATAATAATAATAATAATAATAATAATAATAATAATAATAATAATACTAGTAATAATAATAATAACAACAACAATAATAATAATAATTATTATTACAATAACAATAATAGCATTAGTAATACTAATAATCATAATAATCATGATAATAATAACAATAATAATAAGTTTTTAAATATAAGCATAATCTGAACTTATCTAATCTGATCTGAACTTATCTGATCTGATCTGATCTGATCTGAACTTATCTGATCTGATCTGAACTTATCTGATATGATCTGATCTGATCTGAAATAAGCAAAAATAAGGTGAACTGAATATAGCCTTACTCATATAATAACGCTTTGACTTTTTTTTTGAGGGGGTAATAACGCTTTGACTACATCAACAAAAATAAAAAAGAAACCCCAAGAGTTCAACTGTTTGACAACAAAAATTCAAAAAATGCAATCATATCAATTATCAACAGATTAAAGTTCCGATAATTTTCTAGTACTTAAGTAGTTTAGTAAATTATGTTGCTCCAATATTTCGGTCTCCTTTCCGAATTTGCAACCTTTATCATTTCAAATATTTCTTTCTTTCCTCGTGGTCAACTGATTCATGGAATGTACAAGAAGATGGTGAAAAATGCACTTTATCAATGGCGAACAAAATTGGAACTTTGACGTTCAATATTCGAGAATAAACATAAGAGTTTCAATTGATTAGTAATTAAGAGTGGAACTTAGTTCATGTAATTTTTCCTGATCCAGTTTAGGTTTTGAAATTTTAATTATGGCTAAAATTGTTTTCGTTCACAATTCATTGTTTATAACCAGATGTGCAGAATTTATGCTCATATATGAACTTCAGAATTACTAATTGTTCAACTCATTTGTCCCGATTATTAGCATGTCTAACCAGTGCTACTGCCGACTGCCGAGGAACAGGGTCCCTCATTTGTTGGGACCAAAATGGGGAGAAGTCCAAATAGCAAGGGAAAGAAAAGTTCATTAGTTCGTGAACCTTGCGTTCGTAATTCGTTAGCCATGGTTTTCCTCCACAAACATTTTGTCTCACTTCTTGATGTTTTTGAGAAGCTCTCTTTTCTTGATTTATACTTCTTTCCATGAAATAATTGAGGTTTTTCAAAATTTATGGGATACACTTGTAGTTTGAAAAATACACCAAGTGTCCCCAAATTTTAGATAAAATGCATAATATGCTTTTAATGGCTAAAGATTTCAAGTTTGCGTTAGTCATTAAAGTCAAATCAATCTAATTATTCCAAATAACCCCCAATTAATGCTAATTAAATCATAATTAACTCTAGTTAAACCCTAGTTAATCCTACGTAATTGTATTAAGGTTTACTCATGGACAACTTCTACTCTCACACTATTGATTCTATTCTTTTCGGCAAATGAGCATTATCGCTGCTTATAGAAAAACATCTAGATCTGATCATGTGGCAAAGATCAATATTATTGCTCATGAAGTCATGAGCACACATACAACGTGTGGCAGAGTTTATGGTTGTTCGATCCCCACTAGGGGCACTTTGGGAGTGGGTTTTCCCTAATCATTCCCCCCACTCTCAAAATGTCTGCCCACAAACCCAGGTCGGGTTAACCTGCGAGAGGTTGTGGTCTGGCAGGGCCTTTCATCTTACCATAGGGTCCCCAGTGGGGGGCCCCAAAAATATATATAATATATATTTTGAATTATTGGTTACTCCTTTTAGGTATCTTTTTGGTTCTCATTTGCATCAAGAATAAATTTTTCACTACTTACAAATCACAAGCAAAATGTCGGGACATAATTAATAACAATTAGGTATTGAATTTGACACTAGACAATTGAAGAGTTGGGCCCCATACATAAGCAACCGACGTTGCATGATGCCACAGTCAGCCCACTATCAAAAAGCAGCTAAATTACCACCATACCCCTCAAAGATCACGATCCTCTTACAAAAGCAAAGGTCAGACAAGTAATTTTCACATACATATAATTGTAAACTTTAAATAAATCCGTTGATTAGGAGGGAAAAAAGTTGCTTCTAAGGAGTACACTTTATTTTGTATAGTCTTCCCTCCAACTTCTTTTACCTTCCTCTTAAACTTTAGGAAAAATTGATAGGAATAATCCCACCTTTTAGTGGTCTTCTCTAAACAGTCCCACTTTCAACTAATCTCAAAATAATCCTACCTTCTAACCTTATCTTCTTAAAATAGGCTTTTTTACCTAAAACTTATTGAACAGGTTAAAACCTCTTTTTTTATTTTTATTTTTATTTTTACTATGAGCTCCTTCTCTCTCCTCTCTAAACTCAACCCCTCTCCTCCACTTGACTGCACCACCAACACCACCCAAATTACTGCCACCCAAAGTCCCATCCATACCCACACGAAAACTACCCACCCACCACCAAGACCCCCACCAACCACTAGGAAATCCACCCATCCACCCGAAATCCACCCATCCCCAGCACGAGTACCACCCACCCACCACTAAAATACATACTCACCACCACAAAACTAGTCCGCCACCCGAAATCTGACCCCCCCATCATCAAATTCGCACTCAGCCTAAAAAAACCCACCCCACCAACACACATCACACCACACCCACTAAAAAACCCACCCACCACCAGATAATAAACCAACCTACCACCAAGGTATCACACATATGAGTGACATCCACACATCAATTCAAACTTTCTCTCTTTCTGGCACAAAATTTTTCGCATGATTGAATTTCTAAACAATAAATTTTGCCACTTGATTTATTTTGAAGGAATCAACAAATAAATTGAAATAACCCAATGAGCATAAATCAATACGAGTGAAAAAGGAGAAAGAACGGGCGTCGGTATAGGGCTTTATCAAGGGTATAAAACGTGGTGGAGAGAGGAAGAGAGAAACAGTCGTGAAGGGGCAGCTGGTGGTCGGCCAGGGTGTTAGCAAGGGGAGGAGAGAGAAATGACAATGGAGTGGAGGAGAGAGAAATGGCGTAGGGAGGGACTTTGGTGGCTGGGACTGGGAGAGAGAGTAGAGAGGGAAGAAATATGTTTTTTATGAAATATATAATTTAAAACTCTACACCTATAGAAAAACGACACGTGTTAAATTTTACCAATGAAGGTTATCAACCAGGTTAGGGACCATTTTAAGAAGGTGATGTGCAAAGGTGGGATTTTTTTGAGATTAATTGAAAGTGGGACTGTTTTAAGCAGATCGGCCAAAGGTAGGATTATTCCTATCAATTAATCCTAAACTTTATGGGTTAGTTATGATCATTTTTGTCCTCCACCATCTTTAAACCTTTGATCTTCTAAAATTAATTTAAAGATCTTCAACATCTTCTTCTTATTCTTCTTCCCCCCACTAAATATTCAATATTCAAGCAAAATACACAGAGAAATAGAGAGAGAAGTCAAAGTAAGAAGTTTTCAGTCAGCCAAACTATTCTCAACTTATCTGTAAGTACATTACTTCCTCTTCATTATGCACTCTGGAATATTGCTTCTCTTCTCCATTCTTTGTTTTTCGTCGAATTTGGTAGAAATATATCAAAATATACTATAAAATGAATCTTTGAACATAATGTCCTTCAAAATATTCAAGTGCTCGTACAAATTTATGCAGGAAGTTGGGTTTCTAGGTTTTGAAGTTAGATTAAATAGTTATGTTCTTCATGAAGTTGCATTTTCCTTTCTTCTGCACATCCCACAAAAAATAAAAGTACAGGAAAAAGAAAAGCAAGTAGGAAATACATATTTGCACACAAATCAGACTCCTTTTTTTTTTCCAACTCAAATCATCTTGAGTTTACATTACATCCAGTGAGGAAAGTCGAAAACCTTGAGCAAAAGCTTATTCTATACTAATATCTGCACACCAAGATAATAAAGAAAAACAAAGAGAATTACCATACCTTTTGGTATATCCTCCATAAATCTTCTTTTAACTTATATCTATTTGGGATCGATGAGATACCCAAGTATAAATGATTATACACTCTAGGATAAACTAAGTTATGTGTTGCAGGTTGCTGTACAAGACAAAATGAATGCCAAAAACTGGCTGGGAAATCGAATTACCCATAATTCGAAACCCCATAAAAACGAAAGAATGACACACATCATAGACAATTAGTTTTCACCAAGGTTAGCTTTTAGGCAACCTGAGAGGTGAAAACAGTAAACAAAGAATAAAGGGGATGCAGACCGTGCATAGTTTGATCTGATGGAGAAGAGAATGCCGCTTTGTTGGTATGGCACAAAGATGACATTTGGGAAATGTGGTGGATCTTGGAAAATGCAGATCGTAAAAAGCCTCTCAAAAAAACTTCGGGCCTATGTGGCTGCTTTGCTGGAAAAACCGCGAAAAAAATTCTTGGATATTATAACTGCAACAGTATTAAGGATGGTTGTTATCTGTTGTAAGATGGATCATGTAAAAGAGTTGTTCAAAGGCCTTGCAGAAGTGCCTTTCTGCAAGGTGGTGCTTGCAAAGGATTGGTGATTGCGTTGTGAGAAGGAGACTCAATTCCAAGTGTTTTCAGTAAGAAGTGCCTCTCCTGCAAAAATATGCAGATTAAAAGTGGTCAGTTTGTGTTGTTTACAGCAAGCATTGATAGCTATACATTGAAGTTTTCAATATTACATTGTAGGTTGTTATGCTGTTGGACATGAGAAATTTATGATGTTTTGGTAACTTACTAAGGTTTTGGGTATGTTGCTAAAGCTGAAGTGAAAGAATTAAAGCTTTCACAAGATCTTTTATACAATATATAGGGTCTGATAACCCAAATTAGCAAAAAAAAAAAAAAAAAATTACCTCTTTACAAAGTTGACAATTATGTTTTGTATGTGGTTAATAACCCTGCTGCATACGATACACCCAACATACACAAGACTTGCTGAAAGACTTTTGGGTGTTATGTGACCTATGCAAGTTAAGTGAAGGAACAAAGCCACTTCTCTTGTTTCCACTTGACCACACAGCATAACTTATGAGATCAAAACTCAAAATCAATGTGAAACTAAGCTAAAGTTTAAATTCGTTCATAACAAGAGTTATTTTATATAAAGACTGCATGAATTTGGCCTCCAATAGATTTTTAAGTTTTTTCAAAGTGAAGTTTTAACGACCATTTCATTTCAGAGTATTCAATGATTGGTACTTGAGACTGAGTCGAGCTGAAGATCGTTAGTAACATAGTGTTCAACAATGTCGTTACCTCCAACCAACAATTAGCGTTCAGGTTGACAAGATAGATGACGTTCCAGAAGGAGGACAAACAGTTAATAGAGATACCAGTCTAATAAAGCGAGTAACCTCAGCTTTTCTGCCTTTATAACGGGAGTCATATTAAATATCTGGACATAATCTCAAACATACATATAACACACATGGTGAAAGCTTTTTAAATTAACCTGGAAACACGTCTAGCAACTTGAAGTATGTCTTGTTACATCCTAATCTTTAGTATGTCTCACCTGTTTTACTCAGCGCTAATGTTAATCAGTTGCATTGAACAAGAGCAACTACTTCACTTGGTAGTTGGTACTCAGTCAAAAAAGAAAATTTCAAAATTTTAAACCTTTAAACTACAGTCTTTGATTTTATGTTGATTGGGCAAATCTTATATTTTACCATGAATGGTTCACCAGGATCCACTCTATATTATAGTAATTTATCCCACACAGGTATTCTTTCTATTCCCTCTTTGATGCCCCGTATTTAATATTATCGTAATTGTGTATTTCCTAGATGGTTTCGCATGTGTATTAAAGTCTTTTTCGGAGCATATTGTACCACCTCCAATTTGGTGAAGATCTGTCAAAACCATATGACCCCTACTTTCAGAAGCAAATTCATAAGTGACTCTTGTGCTTATTATGGATCTTGACATCACATAGGAAGTCTGTATGTGTCCAAGAAATAGCTTATCAATGGCCTAGACATTAGACAGAGCACATGAAGTTCTAAATCCCCCGTTTTTGTGGTTCCATGTGGCTCTAAAACTATATTCTAGCTCTTCATTTACCTTGCGATAGCCAAGTCCTCCACTAATTTGACACCATTCAATAACTATACTTTGCGTAGGATCTCTGAGACAACATACGAAAAAGAGTTTAAAAACAAAAAGAGTTGATGTATCTAAGTTAGAAACTATTAGTGAGTCCAATACTGGTGAAGAGTTCAAGTAAGTTTTCACATTGTTTGATGTAATGGGTTGAAGATGAGGGGGGCATTTAAACATTTCTTGTTCTGTTCTTCTCATTATTTATGTTGGTACCGTGGTGGTAGGTATGGAAAAAGGTGCTACGGAGAATGGCTAGTCCAGACAAGTCGAAACACTGGCTACGCATGCTGTGTTGGTTGCAAATTGTGAAACAAGGATACAGAAATATACAAGTGAGTAGAATTCCAGCCATTTCCACGTTGACATTGCTAGTAAAATAGAAATGAGCTGTGGTGCTGAAAATAGCCAAAAGAAGGGCAAACAATCAAACAGAGGTCATTGTTGGACAAAGCCACCAGAAATGACAAAAAGGATTAGGGGAGAAGGTCACACTACAAAAGGAGGGAACTGCAATTGGCAAGCGACCAGAAATGTTGTGTTGGGGAGTCGGGACTGGCAATGTGAGTTGGAAGAAGAGTACTGAAAGGCAGATTATCGTGTATTCATGCTTCATTCTGCAATTTCAGTTTCGCCTTTACACTAACCTTCTTTCAACTCTTCCAGATCAATTCCTCCCTAATTGTGTTGCAATAGTAGTCAGAATGTGATCATCTTCTTAACCCCTCAACCAAATTGAGCATAACCCCCGGTATACCACAAGTCTAGACAATTTAGTGGGCAAGTCTGCCCAGTTATGGACTGTCCCAGATCACTAACCTAACAATATGCACGGAACTTTAATAAAAATAATAACCATGGATAAAAAACTTTCAACCCCAAGTTTTTTGTTTTTTTTTAAGAGGAAAAAAACCCCCAAATTTTTCACTACCTCATTACCACCTAACAAGGTGGTATTGGATGGGAATGAAAATTCAAAAAAAAAAATAGACACTATAGGATAAATTAGCATTACCATGGGAATGAACCATGATTTTCTTCACAAATTTACATACAAATTCATTCCCATTACCACCATTTATAACCAACTACCAAACGGGCAATATAGGACCTTTTAGATGGTAATTAGATATAGAAACGTTGATATTTTTTCGGTTTCACAGTTTAGCTGAGTGGAAGAAGTGAATACGAACACCAAGTATAGCTAGATGAGTAAAAGCAGCCTGTGATACAAACTCCTCTCATCACAGAGGATTCCGACATATATATCACTTTATCACAGGTCCCCAGTAGTAGAGTGCTGGAACATATCTGACACATGAGCTGTGTTTAGCAGCTCAAATTGGTCACAGTGAAAATTTTGTTTCAGTAACACAGGTATCTCATCCAAGCCAAATAACAAAATATAATGTGAGTATACGTGTGCTAAAAAAGAGAAAATACAAGTGATGGCTTACACTTTCTGAAAACTGCGGGCTCGGTATTGTAGATGCTAGAGATTTGAATAGAGGAGTTACTTGGATTGGGGAATCATACTCTGCAATCAATAAGCCAAAAACACACCAGTTTGTCATTTGCAGCACTACAATTAATCAGTATGAATTACTGAATTTTAGAAAGTACTACATAGAAGACTTATTCAAACTTTATGCATCTTGACTACCCAAATTAGTTAAATACAGCACATTTTTCTACCTCCCTGAAAGTTTAAACTCAATTACCTTGATCTGTTGTTGCACAGGTGAGGAACTTGTTTTCTGGCCTGTCAACGCAAACATTATCTGATATCGTTAGTGACTGTGATACTACTCCAATATCCTCATGCATTGTGGATATCTCAGCCTGAGATTGTTCTCCTTGATCACAGCCGGAAAAGTTAGTTGATCCTGTACTGTACTCAGAGCTGCTTGGTGACTCGTAAACATCAGGTTGCCTACAAAAGCTCAGGATTTCGTATAAGACAATTTGTATTGATTTATTTTAACTTAAATTGTAAATTTCTTTTTACGTTCAATTTATACCTCTGTAGTTGAATCCCCTCATTGCTACTCCTCAAACTCTCCACCAAGTCTTTGAGATCATCAAGCTGCAAATCCATGTCTGCTATTTTATATGTAACCTCCTCATTCTCTTTACTTCTACAAAAGAAATTTTGTAGTACCTGCATAATGATCCTACGTCAATGTCATCGGATTATCAAGCCCAGTTTAAAGCTTAAGAGAATTTTGGATAGGATGAGTTCTCACTTTCCAAGCATTCTCAAGACTTTGGTCTGTGTTATCAATGTTTACTTTTAGTGCGAGAGAGCTAAGTAGCTCAGCTTGTTGCATTAAAGCAGCTACCTTGGGATCATCCTTTCTGAGAAATGTTCCTTCCATTTTCTTGTCACCTATAATTAATGCTTTGGTAGATTAATTTTTCTCATTCAAAGAAACATATGGATAAAGCAATAAATAGTACTTCGTATGAGAAAAAAGAGTACCATGCTATATAAGTCAATGTTAATTACCACATATTCAAAAGTTAAACAGCAAAAAATTGACAAATGGTTCTGAAGATGTAGCTGTCAAATGTCATTACCATTGATCAAAGTGTCCTTAGTAGTAGAAACTAGTGGATTATCAACGTTACGGATATTTTGAGCTAATACTCCAAACGGAGGTCTCGGATGCTGCTTTGTCAATTCACATTCTGCAGGATCTGGGATATGTGCCCTCCTGTAGTAACAGAAACTGTTAGTATCATCATGTAGTATAACTTTCAAAAGAAACCAAATTGCAATAACCATGTTTAATTTACCTCAACTTTTTAAGTGGTGATGCAATATTTACCATCATTTGTGAATGACACCCATTATCAATCAAAATCCTTTTGTTATTCACATTGATGAATGCATTACTGTTCTCCTTGGCCAAAGCTTCGCGTTTCGCTTTCTTCTTGCACAAAGTGGAGAATCGGTTCTTCACAGCATTATCCGTTCTGCAAACAAAAGATAAGCATCACTCCAACTTGAACGCAAGAATAACAAATGCCACAACTATAACACAACAATGTCAAAGCCTTAATCCGAGGAAAAAGTATGACACACCAACATAACATACCTTCCGGAGACCACCTTGGCTATTTCAGTCCATCTATTGCCAAATATCTTTTGGGCCTGCATATAAGCTACTGTTATTGTTACACATTCACTTCCATCTAACTCACTTTTGTTCCACACCAGAATGCACAGTATAAAGATTAACAAAACTAACAAAATAAAGATATATATTCCCTTTATATCATGACTTTTAAATCAATCACATTTACAATCTTACTACTGTTTAAGCAGAAAAAACTGTCAAAAATTTCAGAACTCTTTTTGAACCTAACAGTGAAATAATTCAAAGCAGAAAAAAACATAAAATCAATTACCTCACATAACAACATATCTTCTTCAGGTGACCAACCTCCTTTTTTGAAATCAGAATTCAGATATGTGTACCATCTGCAAAAAGAAAAAAAAAATAATAAGATTCTATTTTTCTCTTTTTCAATCACAAACAGCATTTCAGAATAAATTCCTGATTGTTAATCTAACAGTAAAAAGACATTTTGATGGGACCAACAAACACTTGTAAATAATTAAATACAATTTAACCAACCTTCTTCTACACTGTCTCGTCGTTTTATCCTTAAATTTTGACGCAATAATCGTCCAACTGCCAACCAAAAACAAGGACCCCAAAAAAATTAAACCTTTTAATTAATTTCAACAAACCCACAAAAAAATTATTAATACCCTTTTCATTCAACAACCAAAATGAAACCATGAAAATACTCAACCAATGAAAAAATGATAAAATCATACTTCTCAGTCCCATGTATACTTATTTGCTCCCTTAGTATATCATCTTCCTGCAAATTCAACCCACAAATTTTTTTTAGCCTAGATTATTATATTACCATCAATTACAATTAGATCAATAATAAAAACAACAACAATATCATAGCCTTAGTCCCAACATAATCCGGGGTCGGCTAACATGAATAGTCATATTCCGTGACAAGTGAAACTATATAATAAAATTTACCTCTTGAGTCCAAGTGACAATACGGCGCTCTTTGGGTTTAGAGACAGTTGTTGAAGATTCTTCATTAATTTGCTGCTTTTTATGCAACGTTTGTGTCGTCATTTTTCCAAGGAAATAGAAATTTGCATGCTCAACTCCAAAGTTTATAACTTTCTTTGATTGTATATACAATATGACAAAAAACCCACCAAATTTCTTTACTTTACACCATCAATCAACGTCTGTTCAATTCAAATTCCAACAAACAAAAACCCAGAAAAAACCCAGAAAAGAACAAAATTATCAATATATATTCAATAAAAAGAAATACAGAACAAGATGAAAAATTTTAAAAATAGAGAGAGTTTTTGTTTAGAAGGAGAAATGGGTATTAACAATATTGAGGGATTGATTGATGATCAATTTATTGATACTTCAAAGTGATAGTAATTATTCATTTGTAGTGTTCATCGATAATAGCAAAAGTGGGGTTTATAGATGCAAAAAAAAAAGTTGAAATAAATTAATAAACTTCAAAAAAAGAAATATAGATCTGAGAAATACAGAGTATTGAAGGCTTACAATTGTATAATCGGTTATTACGAAGAAAAGACTGTTTGAGAATAGAGATAGAGTGATGAGAGAGAAAGAGGGTTGGAAGAAGGTGAAAAAATGAGTGAAATGGGTAGTTTTTTGTTTGTTTATACAAGTATATATATGAAGTAGTTTTTTAATTATAAGATTTTGAAATAAAATTAAGAGTGGGGGGAATTTAAGTGTCTGAAAAAGGGAAGCTTTATTTAGCTGGCTTTTTATGTTTAAAATTTTATAATATATTAGAGTGAAGTGAATTCATTCAATCTGAATGTAAAAATGTAAAATTTCATAGTAATGGCGTGAGGTGGAGTAATAGGAGAGAGAAAGAAGATAGATGGTCAGATGGATATAGGGAGTATAATAGTAGTAGACTAGTAGTAGTAGTAGTAGGAGAGTATAACGGATGCATTGGAGTGTGGGCGGGTATGAAGGCAAGTTTGAATGTTACGCTGAATTCCATGTTAGTCATCGCTTATTATGTTTCGGCACATGCATACTTAAGAGATAGAGAATATGTAGGTGCTCAAGATTTTGATTTTTCTACGTAAAAATTTTGTACTATTCCCTTCAAGGCCTCAGTTTATACTCCCTCCATTTTTCTTCTTCCTCCTTAAACATGCGGGTTTAAACGATGTCTTCTTTTGACCTTAAATATCTTTATATATTAAGAAAAATTATAATGATTGAATATTAATAAAGACTTCTTCGTCGAATCAAACAATAAACCACATACTAGTATATCTTTCTGCTCCATAATAAGTGAAACATAGGGTTTTACACGCATTTAATAAACATCACTTTCAAAAGCCAAAAAGTCGTAAAATACCCTTTTCATTATCAATAGGAGGAGAGAGAGGAATAAACCATATAAGTTTTGATTTTTTTGCATTTTTAAGGTTATGTTTTGACTTATTTTGAAACGCTTAAAATAGTAAGTGTTTAACTTATTATGGAACTGGGAAGGATTTTCTTCTATATTGAGAATAATTTAGAAGATTTCTCTCTAATGTGAATAGTGTCAAGATTTCGGGGAAGAAGAACAAAAAATACAAAAGGGAGTAGTCTTTTTTTCAGAGAAATGATAAAACACTATATATTTAGTCGTCAGCCTGACCACTATCAAGGATAATCTTGTAATTTCAGCATATTAACACACACAAACATGTTTGATTAATAAATTACAAGTATCTCAAACACAAACAAGGATTGATTTATAATAAAAAAAACCTGTGACTTAAACACACAAATAGGGGTTCTTATAAATATCTCAAACACAAACAAGGATTGATTTATAATAAAAAAAAACCTGTGACTTAAACACACAAATAGGGGTTCTTATAAATATCCAATGGCACATTTTATGGGAAAAAGCTGACGAAATATGCAAATCAATGCAACTTTTACTTTTTGTCAGGGATCACAGTTTTAATTTTTGACAAAAAGTAAGATTTAACACACACAAATAAGGATTGATTTATGAATTACAAGTGTCTCAAACACATAAACAAGGGTTGGTTTAGATAAATAACAAGTGTTTTTAATACACAAACAAGGGTTTATGAATTACAAGATTATCCCTGATAATGATCAGGCGGACCACTACCTCATAGTGTTTTATCATTTCTCTTTGTTTCATGGGTTCCAAATTTTTCAACTTATCTGAACTTATATGAATTTATTTGACCTTATCAGTCTTTATCGGAATTTATTTTTTCTTCTAATAATTGAAAATACGGTGAACAGAACAGACTCATCGAATCACTTAACTTTATATATAATTTTAACTTCTTTTTCTTAACATTGATTATTTTCTTGTAACTATTTCACTTTTGAGATTTTTGTATTGACAATGACTATTTAACTTGTTACCTATAGTTTTATTTAGCTAATACAGTCAGCTGATTAGACTGTCTTTTCTAAGACTTTCGTTTGGAGTTTTTGCCATGAAATTTGTTTGTGGCCATCTCATATCATTAGACGAAAAAATAATAGGATGTAGTGAGAACTCATATTATAGAACATAAAAGGACAGACTGAGTGTGTACTCTGTGATGTATCGAGAAATAGTTACACTATGACGTTTTTTAGCAATCTATACCTGAGAGATACAATAGATGCTAGCTTTTGGAGTTGAATTGGTTTCATTAAAAGCCAAATGAAAGTTCCCTTGTTATATATGGATGTTTCAACTCTTTAATCCTACAATGAATAAGCCAGTTTTTGATCTCATAGTGTGCATGTTGTTGACTCAAATGTAGTCATGATGTTTTGATAATATGATTAGAATATTAAAGTATGTTTTTGTTTTGCAGTCAATTTCTATGGTTTGTGAATCACATATATGAGAAGATTGGAAATAGTATATTGTTTTGCGAAAATCAATTATTAGTGAATATAATTTGGAAAGCAGTAGTGATATATTAAGTGTCAAATAATTTAAAAGAGGTATTTAATGATAACAACAACAAATTCTATAGAGAAGATTGGAAATAGTATACTTTGTTGTTAAATTATACCCTGTCAGTCTGTCACATCCTCCACTCGGTGGTCTTGTATAGAACATGCGATGTAGAAGAATGTGAAGGTGGTATGTAATACTCTAGGTACACTCGGGTGTATAGTAAATGAACTTGAGAGAGTTGAGAGGTTTTTAAAGCGATATAAATATAAATTTAAAGAATTTAGTTATCAAAATAAATATAGACAAATAAAGAAATAATTTATGGTTTATCATGATGACTAAGCATGGAATTTCTTGTCCATATATATCACAAATTTTTTATGCATTAATTGATGGAAATAATCCCAACGATGGTCGTTCTGTTCAAAGTAATCTCAACTTTGGATTATTTCAGAATAATCTCAACTATGCTAGGTTCCTTCTCAAAATGATTCGGCGACCTGAAGAAACTAGTTTAATAGGTCAAAGTGTTGATGTGTTAAGCTGTTATTGGTCACTTTATTTTAAAAGCTTTTGTTTTCTTTTTGGGAAATTCTCAATGGTAGCCCTATGTTATTTCATTTTCCCAATAGTAACAACTTTTTTTTAATTCTCAACCGTAACCCTGAGCGTTTTAATTTCCTCAAACATGACATTAATGATGATTTTTGGTTAAAATTTCCATTAAATGAAGGCTTTGTTAACCATGGTCAAGTTTTTCGGGATTTTTCTTTTTGGAAAAAGTTGATGCATATTGGTACTTGTTTCGACTGGATTCTCGCTATCTGTGCCACATAAGGGTGGTTAGGGGAGCTAAACTTCGCAAAAAAAAATATTTCGAGGTCAAAAGCACCTTTTGTCCGGCTCGAAATACTAACCGAGAAAGTTGGTATAATGTTACTTGTTTCGACCAGGATTCTCGCCCCATAAGGATAGTCAACGAGTATGGGTTCACAAAGAACGTCCTTTTACAGGTCAAAACACCTTTTTTGTCTGGATTGAGATGCTTACCATGAAAGTAGCTAGGCATAACAATACTTGTTTCGACCGAAATATCGTGATTTTGTGTCAAGAGTGGTTGGCAAAGTTCGCCGCAAAAAAAACGTCGTTAATGAGGTCAAAAGCACCTTTTGTCCACCTCAAGATGCTTACCGTTAAAGTTGGCATATTGGTACTTATTTTGACTGGATTCTCGTGATTTGGTCCTATAAGGTTGCTCAGTGGAGTTCGTTTTTGCAAAAACATTGCTTTTGAGGTCAAAAACACCTTTTTCTCCGGCTCGGAATGCTTATAGTGAAAGATGGCATATTGTTACTTATTTTATCGAATTTTCATGATTGTGTCTTATAAGGGTGGTCGGCGGAGTCCTTTTTTGCAAAAACTGTTTCTTTCGAGGTCAAAAATACATATTTATGTCCGGTTCATGAAGCTTACCATGAACGTAGGTATATGTTGGTACTTATTTCGACCGGTTCTGGTGGTGGTCGAAGGAGTCCATTTTCGCAAAAAAACATCGCCTTCGATGTCAAAAGCACCTTTTTGTCTGGTTCGTGATGCTTACCGTGAAAGTTGACATAATGGTACTTTTTTCGACCATATTCTCGTGATTCTTGCCTCCACAAGGATGGTCGGTGGAGTCCTCTTTTTTCTTAACTTTTTATTATTATGCTTTAACCTTTTTTTTTAAAAAACCTTTTTGATTGAAAAACTTGACCATGCTAATAAGAGGGAAATCATATCCATAGTTGGGATCAATTTGCGCGGAACGGCCACAATTGAGATTATTCCCATCAATTTTTCCTTTATTTTGAAACATGAAAATATTTTTTTATATAGAAACGAAGAGGTACTTAACATCAAATTATCTCTTTCTTTCTCCTTCCTTCCATTTCCCTTCCCCGCACTTGTAAAATATAACCCACAACAAATTAAAGCAGTCACTATATATCTACCACTAGAATACTGGCCTTTCTTAACTCGTATTTTGTTTTGAGGTAATTTGGGTTATAGTCTTGAGAGAATAATATCCTAACTTTAGTATTTTTCACTCAAACAAAATTTTAATGTTGATTCCTTATGACATACCTTTTTTAAGCTTTATGACCCATTATGACTTTATAAAATTGTTTCTTTAAAGGAAAATTTACGGTAAATTACCTTATAAAATGTATTTTTTTCCAAGAAGTTACCTAATAAAAAAAATGAGTCACAAAACTACATTATAAATCCTTTTCGTGATAAAAAGATACCAGTGGCATGATTCCGGTGGGTTGACTTTATGTCTTGCACTTAATTCTTTTTTTACCCTTTTTAATCTCTTTCCTATATTTTTAGTGTGATTTGTCTCTTTTCCATTCTTAAATTCAACCCTTCTTTTCTATGGGACATAAAATCATAAAAGTTGGTATGATTCAATATTAAATTTTGCTGTTGGAGATAGATATTGAGCTGAACATTGTCGTTTTTTGTACCCATATAAGATATCATACTTTTTTGATGTTATGGATGATTTGAAAAAGGGATCAGCGGGAAGAATTTGGTTATAACGAAGAAGAAATGGAACAAAACATAGGTAAAAGGAACAAGAAGAGGAAAAATAAAAAGTCAAATTTAACCCACCGAAATAATGTCATTGTTAATTTTTTGCCACATAAATTTTTTAAGATACTTTTGTGTCTTATATTTTTATTAGGTAGTTTCTCCGCACAAAGTGTATCTTATAAGGTACTTTATCGTATATTTTCTTAAATTATATTCAAAAGAGTTAGATAAATGCCAGAATTAGGAGGCTTTAGAGAAAGTACATTACTAAACTATTTCAAATTTTAGAATTCACAATACATGTAGCATGTTAACTTGCGCACACGTCATCTATGCTTCACTTTGATCATTAATATATTTATATACTGATTAGTAAAAATAATAAAGAATTGTTACTTTGAAAAAAAAAATACGAATATTTTATATAATAGCGTTTGTTTATAAATATATGTGTGTGTAAATGAAGGCCATCAAGTAGCATATAAAGTAATAAAACCCAGGGAGTAAAATCCAACAACCAACCAACATATGTGCGGATGCATCATACATATGTGTTGAATGAGTACATTCTTTCAGATGTATATCTTCCCTCTCTTTCTCAAAAGTTTCAATTTTTGATTTCAGAGTGGAAACCGATCATTTATAAACAATGCATGATATAATTCATGACTTTTACCCGCACCATTGCATGTGTTTTTGTATGGATTGATTAAATTGATGCTATTATATGTTTGTAGGTTGGTGGTATACATCTTGTTCTTATATATATTGTCCTTGAAAGAACATGACAATACGTGAACAAGTATGCTACTCGCTCGTTAATAATCTTGCCTTTCACACGCGCTGTTCCTATCAATAGGAGAACAAAGTTCTATTTAGATTTGTTTTTATTGGGTAATAATATGAGAACTTGTCATCCACGTGATGTTATCAGAGTGGAGGTGCAATGATGTTGAAGGTTGAAAGGTTTTTTCATTTAAGGGAGAAGTTTCATTCATGTTATTGGCTCCATTCATCTTCTAACGTGTGTTTGTTTTGCTTTCTATTGTGCAATTGTGAATTGTTATGAACTATTGATGGTAAGTGTGGATCCCTCTTTCAAAAATTCGGAAAAAGTAAGCCTTTCTTTGTTTTTTATTTTTTTTTGATCCATATGGACGTAAGGACAAATTACAAGAAGAGGAGGGGATTCGAACCCGCGACTTATCGTTCACAAAGACCTCAATCTTAACCACTGCGCCAATACATCCCTTCTCTTTCTTTGTGATTTGTTGTTGTTGTTGCTTATGCCAAATTTTATTGAAAAAGACTAAATGATGAAGTAAATTGTTTGTTACCTAAATAAAAGAGGGGGAGAGCATTCAATTAATTGTACTCTTATAGGTCTCATTTCATTTATCTTTGTTGTTTGCTAAATTGTATACTATTTAGCCATACTATTTCTTGTTGGAGGTACGGTGTTTAAACTTTTACTATGATAAATTGTTAATTAAGTGTGCAATCCCAAAAATCCACTATAATAGTGGGTCTAAAAGTACGTGCACATAGGTAGTTTCGATTTCATTTGTGATAAAGTAACATAAAATGAGAATAAGTCAGCAGATGTTGAACTGCATCTTCGTGTAAGAAGATGCACGTCCATCCTATAATTCCTGGTAGAAAGTTTGTTTAAGAAACTAGGAAAGCCTTCACTTACATCTGAGCGGTCCTCGACATTTATGTGGAAGGTGTGTGGTTAGACTCTTTGATGTGGTTTTCAAAATTCCGTAGTTTATTTTTACTACAAAGATTCAATATCCTAGATAGTCTAGGGTTGCGGCGTTTTAAGTTCCTAGCTACTATATGTATGTAATTGTGCGCAATTGTAATTTTTTTAGGTAGAACAGAGAATTAGGTCACCCTTCTATCAAGGGAGAATAATTGTAATTAGTTTAGGAACAATAGTAGTTTCTTATAAGTGGAATTCTAGATTTTGTTAGACCATAGTTATATTTCTTATTAGAGTTGGAGGTATGGGATTACAACCTCTATATAAAGGTGGCATAATTAAGATCATCATTTAATAAGTGTAACAACTAACAACTAACAACTGATGAAGATTACAAAACACTATTAGGAGACTCTTGCTAGTGTTCTTGAAAAAAGGGTTGTAATTCATCAGGGGTGTTGTGCGGATTGCTAATATATGTTGAATTGATTAGTAACAAAGATATTTTTCCTTAATTTTCGTTTTTGAAAATGGTGTTTTCGTTTGGATTACTAATACTTAATAACTGCCAAAGGCAATTATTATTTGTTAATATAAATATTAGTTTTCTCCTAATATTGGACTTCTTCTAATCTTCTTCCTCTCCTTAATCACGTTCATAGGAGAATTACCATGGAGATTGCTTCCATAGTGAATTCTGTTTTAGGGTAAATCCTAGGGCCGGGGTAACTTAGCCATAACCCAAAACAATCTGAAATAGTGGGGCTAATCTATACAAATATATTAAAAGAAGTTTCTATTAAAGGAACGGTGCCACATGGCACTCTCCAACTTATGTGCCACGTGTTTATGATCTCATTAAAAATATCAACAATGTGTAGCTACTAGGAATCGAACCCATGGCCTTTGAAATGAAATGTGACAGTTTAACCACCAATCCACTACAATTTCAATGTTTAATGTTTCAAAATAAAACATAATAAAGTCTTATAATATAATTCCATTGGATTGTTATTTTTATCTCCCAATTCCTTAGAATTTTTTTAAAAAAACAATTTATCATGCCATAACGTACAGTATCCAATTTTCCACTAGATAGAAAATTTCGAAAAACTAATAAAATTAATCATGAAACTTATGAATAATAATATATTTGATAATTGTAACTGACCTAGGACATCACTCGGGCCAAAATACTAGTTATACCTTATTAAGAACGGTGTAAACACGTCCCTAGCTAATTATTCAATCTCATTCGTTTTTCTAACATATAATTACTAGTTTTGAAGCTCGTGCGTTGCACGGGTTCTTGTTTATATTATTTTTTTGTAAATTTTTGTTAACATTGTTGATTTTGTGTTGCTGTAAAATGTGATTTTTCAACACCATTTTATTTACATACTTCCTCTGTTCTTTTTCCATTGCAATAATCACCACTTTCGGTAGTTTCGTCTATTTGGACCACTCCACTTTTAGTAAAAAACAACTATAATTGACAATATTGCCTTTACTTTATGTTAATAAAACCATCATTAATTACTCATCACATTGCCTCATAAAGTTGCGTTTACTTTATTAAGGATTTACTTATCCCCTACTCTTGTTAATTAAAGGGGTACCTCTATGCTAAACTACCCATTTTCATTTCCTTAAAAACCATGCCCAAACCCATTGTTGCAGTAGAAAAAGAATGGATAAAGTATTTGTCATTATACTCTAATTTCTAGATTTGTTATTGCGATATATAAATTTTATATTTTTTAATATTCAACTAAATATTGTAGCTAAGTCTATTATTAAATGGTATCCCTAAAATTGGTATGACTAATATAGTTAACATAATTTTAACATGAAGAACACCCAATGATACTTGAAGAAAGTAGAGGGTAGTTATTTAATAGATGCATGACAAAAAATTACAGAAAACATGAGTGTCAGCCACAACTTCAACTTTTAATGGCACATAAACACTAACGCATATAGAATGGAAGATGGGAAAGTGAAAAAAAGATCATAATGACGGTATCATGAATAATATTAATTAAATACAAAACTATCAAGACTTATCAAACTTTCTCCTTTTTTTATGATCCATGACCTCAAATAGTCTAGAAACACGAACCTTGATTTCCCAATTAGTTTAGTAGAATCAAGTTCACGCAGAAAAGAATAAGATCTGACATATAGATATATGTGAAAAGACAAACATAAATAATTATGTATACAATAAATATTCTATGAATAAAATAATTAGTGAATTGCATAATACCTTTGCAATGTCGTTGACAAACTTTCATTTGATTCATGTAATGCCACCATGGTATGCTATAGGTTCAAAATTATAAATATGTATTTTTATCTTTATATAACTCAAATTTTAAAAGTATGATTTTCAAAGATATAATTGATATTGTCACATATAATACGCTATTTTTATAGTTATTTTTACATGTAATTAAAATAAAGAGTAAATAATACGTTATTGTTCATCCAAATAAATAAATTTTCATAAGTTGTAAAACAATATTGTATATGGAATTTATTTCGAAGCATATTTCGAGCACTTTCCAATTGTAAAAAAAATTATAATATTGCGAATTTGTAACAAAAGTTATATTCAATTTACATAGTATAATAATTTAGGTTGTTTATATAAAATCAGAATGTAATCTTCACTTATCCAAAATTAAACCTTATATGTATTTATATCTATGGTGAACACTATTTTTTAAAAAAAAATTAAAAATTAAAAACTATAACATGACATGCTTAGATGGAGCTCTCTATAATATTCTAAGGTTATTTTTTAAAATCAAACTCTAATTTTTTCATCATCGAAAATTCTAATATATATGTAACTTTATCGCTATAGATTTTAGTTTTTGTTGTAACAATAAATTTTACTTAATAAATTTTGTTGCAATACTAAATTGTTTTGGTTCAGTGGAGCAATTAAGGCTGAGGTTTTGAAAGATATACACTATATCTAATTCTGTAAATTAAACCTATTATAAAATGATATAATCACATATTGTACACTATATATATAGCTTAATTATTATTATATTTATCTAAAAGAAAGACTAAAATATGTCTTACCATTCATCTAATTAAATATATTTTTATGAGTTGTAAATCTATATTGTAAATGGTTGTCATTTTGAAGCATATTTCAAGCACTCTCCAATGGTAAAAAATTATAATGTTTTGAATTAGGTAGCAAAAGTTATATTCAATTTACATAATATAATAATTTAGGTTGTTTATTCAAAACTAAACGTAAATTCCTCCCTACTCAAAACTCCTTTAATGTATTTAAATATGTGTAGAACTCTATTTTTTATTATATTTAAAATAAAAGTTAATGACATGGCAATCCTACGTGGCACTCTCTATTCATAAGTTGTAGAACTATATTGTATATGGATCTTATTTCGGAGCATATTTCGAGCACTATCCAATGGTACAAAAATTATAATATTCCGAATTAAGTAGCAAAAGTTATACACAAATTACATAATATAATAATTTAAGTTGTTCATTCAACACGAAACTCTAATTTTCGCTTATCCAAAGCTCCTTATATGTATTTAAATCTATGTAGAACTCTATTTTTGTAAAATAGAAAAATAAAAATTGATGACATGGTAATCCTACGTGGCGCGCTCTATGACCTCGAAATCTTGAGGAGCTCCCTATGCTCCCGAAAAGTTCCTCCTTTATATATATACTAGTATTGGGACTCGGGCAAATGCCCGGGCTTTTTTCGTGAAGAAGAGGTAGAGTTTTTAAATATTTACACCCCTATTTTTGGCCGTTATTTTTGTCTTATATAGAACAACTAAAAGTTATAATATGATTTTGTCATTATCTTTGAAGTTGGTTTCTAATTTATATGTCATGAAGAAACTCACTATGTCATTCAGAAACATACTATATCATGCAGAAACTACATCATTTCTGAACAATCCACTATATCATTTCGACACTCACTATATCATGCAGATTCTCACTATATGATTCAGGCATTCACTCTATCATGCAGAAATTATATGTTACTTTAATATAAAATTTTAAATATATTATAAATGGATCTTATTCTAAAATAATTTTTAATTACTTTCCAATGGTACAAAAAAAATTATAATTTTACGAACTATATATTAAAAGTTGTAATCAATTTACTATATTTAAGTTTTTCATTGTGAACCCAACTCTATTTATTCTTATCCTAAACTCTATTTGTATTTTAATCAATTTAGAACTCTATTTATATTTAAAAAATAATATGACATGGCACTTAATGAGCGCGACAAATGGCGTCCAATGAGGACGCCAAATGTCGCGACCAACCCTAATTCTAATTGAATCCCTAATTCCAATTGCAGTAGGTTACTTTTATACTTTAACCCTAATTCTAATTGAATCGCTAATTCCAATTGCAGTAGGTCACTTTAATACGTTAGTATAGTCAATATTTCCTTTTATATGTTACTTTAATATGAAATTTTAAATATAGTATAAATGGATCTTATTTTAATGTACTTTTTAAACACTTTCCAATGGTACAAAAATTATAATTTTACGAACTATATATTAAAAGTTATAATCAATTTAGTATATTTAAGTTTTTCATTGTGAACGCAACTCAATTTATTTTTATCCTAAATTCTATTTGTATTGTAATCAATTTAGAACTCTATTTATATTCAAAAAAAAATATGACATGGCAATTAATGAGCGCGACAAATGGCGTCCAATGAGAACGCCAAATGTCACGACCTCGTGCGGCTTTTGTCTTCTGCTTTATATAAATGGCGACCACATTCTAATTGAATATCTTATAACAATCCTAATTCTAATTGAATTCCTAATTCCAATTGCAGTAGGTTAATTGAATCGCTAATTCCAATTGCAGTAGGTTACTTTAATACGTTAGTATATAGTCAATGTTTCCTTTTATAGGTTACTTTAATATAAAATTTTAAATATAGTATAAATGGATCTTATTTTAAAGTACTTTTTAAACACTTTCTAATGGTTCAAAAATTATAATTTTACGAACTATATATTAAAAGTTATAATCAATTTACTATATTTTAGTTTTTCATTGTGAACCCAACTCTATTTATTCTTATCCTAAACTCTATTTGTATTTTAATCAATTAAGAACTCTATTTATAATTAAAAAAAAATATGACATGACACTTAATGAGTGCGACAAATGGCGTCCACTAATGAGGACGCCAAATGTCGCGGCCTCGTGATCTGGGTTTTGCCAAATGTCGCAGCCTCGTGATATGGCTTTTGCCAAATGTCGCGGCCTCGCGATCTGGCTTTTGTACTCTGCTTTATATATTAGTTATATGATATTGATTTACAACATACGACATATGTTTGACTAAAAGAACATGTGTTTAATTACAATAGGTAATCACCTCAAAAAAATTGCAATAGATATTAATTAGTTAAGTACAATAACATGTATAGTATTAAATGAAAATTAATGCTTCTTAAGTGAGCTTGTAATAAACATGTATTTGATTGCATTAGGAGCTCCCCTCGCGCGAAAGGTCTCCTAATGTTATTTTCCTTACCTTATTAAAAAAATAAAAATGTATTTCATACTTTTTATTTGAAAAAGAACAACCAAAATTTGTATATAGGAATTCAAAAAAAAAAGACAGGAAAAGGCCAAGCATGTACAAAATGGGTATATACCTAGATAAAAATAAAGATGTCAATGGGGTCGGATGGGCGCGAAGGATGGTCTTTCCACACTCATACCCACCTAAAAGCCTCATTCACATCCCGCTCCCACAACACATGGCAGGGAAAATTTTCAAATGCATCAAAACTACAACGGTGTATATAATAGAAACCATCCCCACCCCTACCAGACCCGCTTTGGTAGCCACACCCACCTCATATATTTTTCGATTTTTTCACCAGGTACCCCTGTGGTTTTTCAAAATTCATGGGGTACACCTGTTTTTAAAAAAATGCACCAGGTACCCTTACTGTTTCAAACAAATGTACGAAATACCCTTAATTACTAACGGTGTCAAGTTTCCGTTAGCTTTATTTACCATTTTGCCATTGTCAACTCCTAACCCTAAACCCTTAACCCCTAAACCCTAAACCCTAACCCTAAACCCTAAACCCTAACCCTAACCCTAACCCGGCCACCCGGCCCCCCCTCCCCCACCACCACCGCCCCTTCCTCCACCACCCCCATCGAATTCCCTCCCCCCCCCCAACGGCGCCCTCCTCCCACCACACACCCCCGTAGCCGCCATCCCCCCCTACCCCCCACCCCTCTTAGCCACCCCCTCCCCCCCTCCTCCGCAGCCCAGCAACCACCCACCCCTCTCAGGATCCCCCTCCCCCTCCTCTCGGCCACCGTCCTCCCCCCTCCTACTCATCGTCGGTTTCCGTTCTCTCTCTTCGCACAAGCAACCACCAACCATGAGCTTTTCTTCGAAACCCAGATTTTTTCGAACCCGGAATTCAAAACCCGATTTTTTCGACCCTGAATTCAAAACCCGGATTTTGATAGAATTGATCTTAGTTCGTCGCGTCCATGGACGTTGTTGTTGTTGTGATCGGAGATGTGACCGTTTTCTCTCTCCTTTGATTGCGTCTCGACATTGATGGTCCGATTGGAGAAGGAGAATAATTGGTGGTTGCGGGGTGTGGGAAAGGAGGGTGGGGGGCTTGAGGGGTGGGCATGGTCGCTGCGGGGCTACGGGGGTGGGGGAGGGATAAGGTAGTGGGCCGGGTGGTGGTGGTGCGTGGGTGGGGGAGAGGGCTGGCTGCGGGGGTGGGGTGGGAGGGGAATTCGATGGGGGTGGTGGGGTAGGGGTGGGGTGGTGGGTTAGGGTTAGGGTTTAGGGTTAGGGTTAGGGTTTAGGGTTAGGGGTTAACAATGGCAAAATGGTAAATAATGCTAACGAAAACTTGACGTCGTTAGTCATTAAGGACATTTCGTTCATTTTATTGAAATAGTAAGGGTACCTGGTGCATTTTTTGAAAAGTAGGGGTACCCCATGAATTTTGAAAACCCACAGGGGTACCTGGTGAAAAAACCGTATATTTTTTCCTTTTTTTTGGTGATGTAGTAGGCTTGGGAGAGGGTCAAACTAATTTCCAGGTGATCCTTATCTCATTTAACGCGCAACTTGCGAGAAAAGGGGATAGGGCGGTGAACGTGAACCCCTCATAACTAACTAGTGGTAAGTCTTAAACTTGGGACCTTCAAGTCACCAAATGAAAATTCTACTGCTAGACCAAGCATTGATTGGTACACAAGCCTCATCCTACCATACTCACCTCCACCACATACTAACTTTACTTGAGGCCAAATGAAAAACAAGTGTAAAGTAAATTTATATAAAATGTTTTAAAAAAAAACTAATATTATGGTTGTTTTTCATTAATTAGGTACCTACGACCGTATGAGGACGAAAAACGAGACGGATGGGGATAGGGTTGGGCAGACGAAGATCGAGGTGGGTACAACCCAATAGCTACTCCCACTTTGTCACCCATGATGGGAAGGATTGTAATTCTCATCTTTAGCCCATCACCCGAAAAAATCCCCTATTGCCGCTAAGTTGGGGCGATGCGAGGGGCATGTCTCCATAAAATATGAAACTCGCTCCACTGACGATCTTGTATAGAAACATGTGAGGAATGACCAAAGGACTATGTACCTAGTTTTATATCTTGAATTTGTCATAATTAAAATGAAGTATATATCCTCTCCTTTTACAACAATATATATAGGATGTTTGAAAAAAATCAACAGATTACAATTTAGGTGAATCACACTAATTTCTAAGTGCAATATTATTACACAATAACAATATATATATATATATATATATATATATATATATATATATATATATATATATATATATATATATATATATATATATATATATATATATACCTTGACAAACATGGAATGTGTTCTTTTTTTAAGGTACCCTCATGAAGACCATGCTAATTCCCTACATCATGGACTTTTGGATATATTCCTATATATAGTACTACTTGTGATGTATGTAGCCAGGAAGTTTCTCAACGGAACCAACCAAAAAACGTACGTACAAAACCTAACAAAACTCTCCACATACTTCTTTTTTCTTTCTCATTTGACATTATTACTATACTATCTAAAACTTCCATGTGGAAAGTGGGACATATCTAGCCGTATGCATTATTATTGAGCAAAGAATTTCAAATGTATTAGAGATCAACAGAACATTAAACAAAAGCCAAAACCCACAGTTCCAGGGTACTGTTCCATTTAACGGAATTCCTCCTAGAAACATGGGTGATTTTACCATCTACTTTAAAATGGCTTTTAAATATCAAAAACAATGAATTAAAATCTCGAATTCCACCATTCAAATATTGTTGGCTTTGTAATAATTAGTCTACTCTTCCTACGTATGCTAGCTACTAGTAGATTTTAGACTTGTTAATGAAGGTTTTATTTAACTTTCAAGTCTTATAAACTAATCTTAAAGTTCTTGGCCTCTTTTCACATTTGTCAATGTTTTCTGATAAGCAATTGGTCATACTTTGGTGGAATCCAACCAAATGACAACACTTATCTAAGAGATCAAGTGACTATCATCTACTATGTCTATAACCTAGCTTGTGGTATAAGTAGGAGTTAATTATAGATTTATATGTAATGGTCAATTTTTTTGAATGCTTTACAAAATCAAAGCATGGAGGAGAGAAATATATATTGGAAAAAGCTAAGTAGAGTAAGTATATCTGTCTAGAGAAGAGAAATTATAGATATTATATTTTGGGAAGAAATATATCTACGTAATTAAATAATTATATTATTATTGATTACTTCGTTCATCAAATTTGGATTATGTTGTAGCAGAATCTTCATAAGCGGAATCTCTTGTCAAATGGCATCTTTTAGGGAGTGTTTGGTTCATATGATTCTAGTATGAGGTATGGGTTTAGAATGAGCAAAACCCATACCTAGCGTTTGTTTAGTAAATTGATAGATTTAAAACCCATACCTCAAACCCACAAGGTATGGGGTTTAGAAACCCAAGGGGGGAGGTGGGTATGGCTCATACCAATACCTCTAGGTATCAAATAAAAGAAAAAATTTCATTCCCAAATAAAACCAAACACATGGTATTAGGTATCAAGTTCCACACCGATACCACTTTGGCTTCATTCCTAATTCCAAACCCATACCACTATATGAACCAAACACCTCCTTAACGGGTCCTGCCCCAACTGCTTCATCTCTTTACTTCTGCTGAAACGAAACATATGACTGCTTCACTTTGCTCTTTTTAACCGCCTTAAAATATGTACTTTTTTTCAGAGGTATCGGTTTTTATAATTTAAATGTAAATATATTAAATTGACACATGACAATGAAGTAATATTTTCCAAAATAAATTATAATTATTTAGTTTCCCAATAGTTGCCAAACATTGACATAAATTATTTATCTACTTACTTTGACCATATATTTTTTACATTATACAAGAAAAACATATTTTAAAATGTAAAATATAGTTGGATTATTTGCCAATATATATATTCAAAGTATCAGCTTTTCTAATTTTACTAATTAATGATATTAACGGTTAAAGTTGTGCGTTGAAAATATTAATAAGAAAAGTCAAATTGTTGCAACTATTGAGTATTGGAGCAGGTATGTTACAAGAAAATTTATTCAAGGGCCAAACAATATATATAGAACAACTATAGTCTATAAGGAACATTCAGACACATGAACTTACACAAATACATGCACATGTACACACAGTATTTCAAACATTAAGGTTATTGAATAGTAATAATATACTCCCTTCGTTTCATACAGATTTTCTTACTTTCCGTTTAAGTTGTTTTAAAAATACCTTCCTACTTTTGCTTTATTCTTTCTTTATTTTGTAAATGTTTGTTTCTTATCCACATTACCTTAATACTCCAATTGTTGGACCCATATAATTCTACACTATCTTACAACTATATTATCTCTCCTATGTAATAATGATCCACTTTCACGTTATCTCTTTCCTTGTCTTGATATCTACTTTTACAAGAAATAAAAAGATCTTTAGGAAACAGAGAAAGAATAAATGGAACATTTTAGTTTAAGGAGCCATTGTTAGAAACAAAGCTCTCCTCAGTCCCCAAATTACCCAAAAAAATCCTACTCCTGCATTAAACGTTTTCAACCCTTTAGTAAGATAGTATTCCCACTTGGAAGAAAAAACAGTGGCCCTAGCTTGCACACCGCAGCTAGAGGGGTTCCTTTCATCATCTGATCTAAAAATAAATATACTAAAGTAGTGGAATCATGCCAAACACAAAATTAATCAAATTGGACTATTGAAGTCCTCAGTAGTCAGTAGTCTCTTTCTTGATGGTGATATCTCCCGCCAGAAAAGACGATGTATATATCATTCAATCAACCATCAGAGATTAGTATATGACTGATGATTAATAAGCGGCCCAATTATAGAGCATCATGATGAACCCTATACATACAGTGACACCAATATAAATTGATATAGCTGAGAATAAATTGATCAATTGGTGTTCTATCTTGTGCATTATGTATTTGTATTAGTCACCCTGGGGCCCAAATCACAATAAAGTAAAGTTTGCAAAGGGGAACCTTTTATAATTTGAGATGATTAAACCCTGTATTTTTTTTCCAACGCGAAAACGTACAAAAGGAGACAAAGCTAATTAAAAATACATAAAAGGAAAAGCAGATAAACGGCAAATCTTAGCCAAATCATGAGCTGGAGCGACCTCATCCCGATGGATCTTAATGATGCGGCACCAATTAAATTGGCCCGCCAGAGAGCGGATTTCAGATATGGTATGTTGAACCGAGATGTCCCGCATTGGAGAAGATTGTAGAAGGTGGATAAGCACACTCGAGTCAGTGAGAATCCGGATGCTAGAAAACAAGCTTGTTTTTTGCCCAGGTGAGCGAGGAGACATGCTCGAGCCTCCGTGAGAAGAGCTGAAGACGCAATAGAACATTGAGCTTGACTATTGTAATTTGGCATGCCAGGTGCATCCGCCACCCAAGCTGCAGTTCCATGATGCGTAGTTTTTACCCATGTTCCATCTATACGAATAGTAACTTCTGGCAAACCATGCCTATGACGACCAATATTAGCAAAGAGAAAGCCCGGGGATGGACCCCCCTCCGTGACAAGCGTAAGAGCCACCCTTGAGTCCTGGGTGAACACTAAATGTTGCTGCTTGCTTCTTTCAATATGTTGTTGAAGCACTTCTACCGTAGCTCGGACACGAAGGAAAATCTGGTTATTGCGAGTTGTCCAAATAGCCCTAAGAGTACCTATATACTCAATTAGAAGATCACTCTGTCCCCTACCCTCCTGCATAAACTGTAAGGTACTCTGCATGATCCAATCCACAAAAGGAGTTTGAGGGCTGGTTAGCTCCGGAGTCAGAATATTAGAAATTCCCCATGCTTCTAAAGCAAGAGGACATTCCCTGAAGAGATGTTGACAGGATTTCGCATCCCCAGGCAAATCGGACAATGATCTGAATCAGTTAATTGCCTCCGGAATAAATTTGCTGAAGTCGCAAGACTATTCTGACAAAGTTTCCAAAGAAACAATTTCCATTTTGGCATGATGTTCAACTTCCAAAGAATGCGAAAGAACCGCAAGTGAGATGGAGTTGTCATGCTACATATTTAATTTTGCTGATGCTTGAGAATACAAGCGTACGTTGATTTAGTGGAATACTCACCGAATTTTATAGATGGCCAATATAAAGTATCTTCCGTATTGAGATGTATAGGAAGTTCTAACCCCATAATTTGTCGAGCGCTAGAAGGAACAAAAAACTCACGAACCTTACTTGTAGCCCAACTTTTGCCATTAAGGGAGATAAGATCCGCTACCTTAAGCCTAGCCGCTATCAAAAGAGAGACTTCATCCTTCATGATCGGGATCTGGCCATCCACCCATTTGTCTCTTGCTGCCAAAATTTTCTTACCATTCCCGACTTTCCATACACAATGCTCCCGGAGTGTCTGCTGTGCTTTGAATAACCCCCGGGAACCCCAAGAAGCAGTAGGCCTTCTAGCAAGACCCCTATTGGTATTATAGACTTGAGATAAGAGCAATAGTGGGTTGTGATGAATGTGCCAGGCCTTTTGCATTAGTAAGGCGTCATTAAAGGTACCCACACTTCGAAGCCCGAGGCTACCAAGACCCTTTGGAAGATGTAAAATCTTCCTTTTTCGCCAATGAATTCCCTTACTCTGCGCCCAAGAACCTCGCAATGAGCCCATCAATTTTGTTCACAATAGTTTGGGGAATGAGAAATACCGCTAAATGAAGCATAGTAGAGCCAATAAGAATAGAGTTGATGATAATCATCTTCGTTGATTGAGATAGGGTGCGATGGCGCCATTGAGAAATTTTCGCTGGAATTTTGTCAAGGAGTGGAGTAAAATGTTGAACTTTAGATTCTTGAATATCCACCTGGATGCCCAAGTACGTACCCAAAGATGGCAGAGAATCCATCCTAAGTATATCCTTGTAAACCCGTTGTTGGTCTTGATGGATATTTGACTGAATTTGACAAACGACTTTTGCAGATTTAGCATTTGGCCTGAAATGCTGCATAAACGTTGAATTATAGACTTAACATTAATGCAGGCAGCCTCTGAAGCTTTAAAAAAGAATAGTGAATCATCGGCAAAGAATAGGTGGGAGATATCCGGCCCTCGTTGACAAGTACGAATGCCCTGAAACTGCTTAATGTCTGTCCCCAGAGTAGTCATTCGTGATAAAATATCCATACAGAACAAAAACAAATATGGCGAAAGGGGGTCACCTTGTCGCAAACCAC